>JAJMLV010000229.1:70661193-70671706 GCA_027123465.1 Erythroxylum coca
CTTTCAACTCAACATCATCCATGCACATTTCATATTCCATACTTGATCATAAACACCCAAAATATAGCACTCTCTCATACATTCAAAACATAACACAACATAAACATTCATCCACAAATTTTGCTGCACCCAATTTCTAATTTCATATCAAAATTTGAAACTCTTAAAGATAGAATTTAAATTTTATGTATTCATAAGAAATGTATCCATAGGTTTCTAGTTTAATCCAAATTAAGAATCATCCTATTTAGATAACCATAGAAAAAGTTATGGAAGAAACACTGACGCATACTTAGTGAACATATTGCTGCTAAATTTTTCCAGCTCAACTATCCATTTTATTACCAAATCTTACCCTAACACAACTCATACCAAGATCACCCTTTCTACTCCATCTACTCCTCATTCTCAATTCCTTCTCAACTCATTCCTACACTCATCTATTAACACAAACAGGTTATAAATACATTTCTATACTCATCAACTTCCAATTCTCATTAAAACATCCATTTCACAACCAATTCATCTTTAAAAGCATGTGTACCACAACTCATAGTTTCTTACTCTTCATATACAACATCAATCATCCATAAACAACTCCTAGCCTAATATTTAGCATTTATATGAAACAAAACATCAACATATACATATATATGTTCATTTCTTCATCAACACTCTAGCATATACAAAAATCCTTATCATGATCATTTAACCTCTAAAATATCCCTACAAATCATTACTCATCAAGCATATATAAGTAAGAAATTTACACACTCTCACCATTCACAACACCCACCTGTTCAAAACACCATTTCATGAGATTAACCTCTAAATATCATCACAAATGCTTCATTTAACCAAAACCCATGATATTTGACAAGATAATTACTTGATTTAGTTTCCAACTCTTCAAAATCTTCAAAAAACTCAAAAATCCATAAATTCCCGAACAACCCACGATCATCATCATCTTGAGGTTGAAAGGCTTGGGTTTTTGGTGAGAATGGAAGAGAAAACATGAAAGGTGATCAAAAATCAAAAAGAAGAGAGGAAGAAGAGAAGCTACAAAAATGGTGGAGGAAACCAAATAAAACACCAATAACCCTTTTTAGAGAGAAGCTTCGTGAAAGTCAAGATCAAAAAAGGGGTTGCTTTTAATTAAAACTAATGGCTTAAGACGCGGTTGAGCAAGTGACAAGTGTGCCATTTCTAAAGCATTAGATTGGTTCCTTCATTTAACTAGTTCCATCAATTTCAATTCCTACTCTAATTGTTCCCCATTTTTTTCCAAAGGTACTTGTCAGTAAATCCTAAAGTCATTTATCTAATTTTTCATTGCCATTGGAATTTCTACTACCATTTAACAATTGTTTTGTCACTTGACAATTTTTCCTAACTAAAATGCCCAACAATTTTCAGAAATTTCTCCAAAAATTCTAAATCGATTTATACACACCTCAAATAAATTTTCAATATATAAAAATCACATTTTCCAATATACTCACATTTATAACAATTATACTCAGATTTTGTCGATGAATGCATGTACAATTATTTTTATGTGCAAAGATCATTAGTCATGTGTATGTGCATATCATGAAATGCATGAGCATGAGATGTGTTTCCAAATTTCTCAGTAATTTCTCAGATTTATTGGTTTAGTCTTAACATGAGTAACGGGATGTTACACCCATTTAACTGGGTAAGTTGAAGAAATCAGTTTGTGTGACTTCAAATTAAGCTTAGAACTCGTACCTCTATTGCTAAAGATAAAATTTTCAAAAATTTCAACTCAACACAAAATTACAGCCAAGGTAACAACAAATTGAATCCTCTAATCAATCTTATTGCCTTGAAGAACTACTCATTCTCAAGTATTATAGTACAATGTTGTAATGTTGATTGTGCACCCACTGATAGCTAAATGATGTCTACAGAACTAAATTTGTTTGCTCCTAAGAATCTGCATCTCTTCTATGAATGTCATACTTTATCTTAAACCCAACGGATAGAGATAAATAAAACATGGATAACCACCAATGAAGCTAAATCAAGTGACATAAATCATATTCTACGTACAATGTCAAGTGGATGGGGAAGAAAAAACTACATACAAATGTAATAGAATTGCACATGAAAACAATTATATTCTACATGCTATTCATCCCTATAATTAAACCATTTAAAAAAGATAAAGTAATTTACCTAAATGTAACATTATTAATGAAACTTTCCATAAAAATGGAGAAAGGGCAAATGAATAAAGTGAAGATTCAAAAACCATAAATTATATACAAAAATTAGAAGGAAGCATGAGGCATTACCTATGGGTCTTCAATCAGAGAACATGTATGTTTCAAATCTCCAAAACCCAACCACCCATTCACCTCCAATGCCAAAAGAGCGAGCTCACACTACGTAGAAGGTAGAAATAAGATTAAAGTGAAGGCATATGCGTGAAGTGATGATACATGCAGGGATTAGAATGAAGGCACAACCAAGAGAAGAGAAACAGGGTGAAAACACATGATGGAAAAAATGATTGATTTATGATTGAAAAGTAGAATTTTAAATGAAATTAAAATTAAATTCCACTTAGCCTAGACAATAACTTATGTGTTCTTGACATCCTACATGTAATGGTGCACATAAAATACACCCTAATTTTCGTCCAAAAAAGCCTTAAATTGAGCAGACTCATGAAAATTTAGACCTTCTTTGAACAAATTACAAGTTTAAGTCTTAAACTGGTCAAATTAAAAAAAAGCTTAAGCCCCAATTTGGGATTTCTACCCTTTTTCACCACCATTTCATGCTTTGGTCCTTGGTCCTTGTTGTTTTGTTCCTTTGTTTTTTCTAAAGCAACCTTATCTTTTTATTTGTCTTGCACTTTAGTCCTTAATTGCAATTTAGTCCCTTACATTTCTTTTAATTTTTTAGTGCAAGTGTTTTTCAATTTTCAAATTTGATTCCCAATGTTTTTTATTCTCAATTTAACCCAAGTTTTCCTAAAATACAAACTTAATCTCTAATAAGTCAAATTAGTCTATGAGAAATTAATATCAATTAATTCCAATTAATTGTTACATATTTAATTAAAAAGTTTAGCAAAAACTAAAGTGATTAAAATTAACAACATGAAGAAAATATAAAACATAATATAAAGATTAGGAAAATAAAATTGAGCTAGCACAAACACAAAACAATTAATAAAATGTAGTTTTTCTATTTTATTAATTTTACAAACAAATAAAACTATAAGAAAATTTATGAAACAAAATTAAGTGTTAGTTTCAATAATTATATATTTTTAATTATTAAATAATATATGTCATGTTTGAAGCTCAAATTCATTTATTAGACTTATGATTAACTGCCACTTAGCAATCATAACGTGACTCTCAAATTTTTTGAAGAATTAAAAGTAATTATATATTTTAAATTCTTATAAAATTATGAGTAACTAAAACAAATCAAAACATTTCCTTTAATATAAAAAATTATATCATACTAAAATAAAAATAAAATTTAGAAGCAACCTCTCTATTGCTTAAAATAAAGTTATGTATCATTGGATTTTACTAAATTTTGCGTATCAACAAGATTTTTATTGAATATTGTTGTTGTTATTTCAGTTTTCTTAAAATATAAAAAAATCATGTTAACTTCCAAAATTTTATTTCAAAAAAATAAATTTTGGTTGACATAAAGTTTTGATATATAATTAAAAATTTTGCTCAAATTTCACTTTATAACAAATTTGGAAAACAAAAACTTGCAAGACTGGTACGATTAGTTACAAATTTGTAATAATAATATTTTAATTAATTTAGTGTAATTAATTAATTACAATATTTTAATTAGTAAATGAATTATATTTTAATTAATTATATTGTAGTTAAATTAATTAAATAATTAATTATAACAACCATACTCTTACATAATAATGATACTCACTCCTCAATATTAAAAAGAGAATGGGGCATTACTCAAAAATAGGTAATGAAAATAATAACTCTACAATGATATTCACTTATCAAACTTAATCTTTCATTCTATAATTATTCTTTTTCTTTTTCTTTTTGGTACCCACCAATCAAGCATCGTAGAAGAAACTATGCAAGTGAATGAATGATTGAAAGAAAAACAAATCAAAGGACGAAAACAGCCCCAATCTTCACTATATTAATGAAACCCGGAAAAACCCTATCGTAAACCTGTCAGCTTCCTCGCTATCCCAAACATCAAATCTTCACAATGGCGCAAACACTAACTCGAACCCTAGTTTCCACAACGTCTCGCCACCTCCTCCTCCTTCTCCCAAAAAGGCTTGTTTCCTCCTCCTCCTCCGTCTGTGTGACCCGTCCTCCTTCACTGCCGTCTCTCCTTTTTCTCCGGCGATCTTTGCTCCCTACTGCTCAATTAATCGCCCCCAGCAGACTTAGTTCTATTCGTTGCCGAGTCAATCGGAGTGGCAACTCATCCTACTCGCCGTTGAACTCAGGGTCGAACTTCAGCGACCGGCCGCCCAATGAAATGGCGCCGCTTTTCCCTGGATGCGATTACGAGCACTGGCTCATAGTCATGGACAAGCCTGGTGGTGAGGGAGCAACCAAACAACAGATGATTGATTGTTACATTCATACTCTCGCTAAAGTTGTTGGCAGGTAAATGAGTCTCTTATAAATCAGACATTTTCTTTTGGGTTTCAACAAGGTTTGAAACTTTTAGGTTTACTGGTTTATATTGTGTGATTTGTCTGTGATTGTGTGTGTATTAGCGAGGAGGAAGCGAAGAAAAAGATTTACAATGTTTCTTGTGAGAGGTACTTCGGATTTGGATGTGAGATTGATGAGGAGACCTCTAACAAACTTGAAGGTATGGTTTTCAGTTACTTTTTTTGTTCTATCGTCGGGTTATTAAGTGTTCTTTTTGTTTCTTATTTTTTGTGAATTTATTTCTTTTTTGGGGCTTCTATGCTTACAGGGCTACCTGGTGTTCTGTTTGTTCTTCCGGATTCTTATGTTGACGCTGAGTACAAGGATTATGGTGGTATGTTTCTGTGCTGTTCATTGCAATTTTTGATGTTCCATGTTTTAGTAGTCTAGTGCCACTGAATGCATGTATTTGTGCGTTGCAAACGAAATGTTATGTATGCTTTGTCGAAAATTAAAGTTTGGTGCAGTATGTTATGAGAAGTTTTGCAATTTCAACTTTAATTCAACTGATAGTCCATCTTGGCAAAGCTAAAAAGTCTTATAGGCAATGTTTAGCTTTGAATGCTAATGGACTTACACTAAAGCTTCTCTCCACGTAATTGTTACGTATACATACATTTTATGTAGCTGAATATCAGTGGAGATGACATATGATTCTTGTTGTGTCTTTTTACATCATAGAGATTATGTGATTGGTGTAGCTTTTTCTATTGTGAATCAAATGTTGCTCTATTTCTATCATAAAACGAGTTACATTGGACAAATTCTTTCACATATCATTTGATTCATATTTGTGTAGAGTTTGCTAATTTTTGCACTGTATATTTCAACCTTACCTTTTAATGCCCCCGAATCTACTTTTATTATTGTCTTCTTATTAAACAGTACATCTTGCCAAACTGAATTTTTCAGTGACTACTTAAGTAGTTCATCTTGACAAGGTGAAATTTCAATGACTATGTTTAGATGTGAAATTTACAGAAGTGTCATCATTGTTAATTAACACATTTGATAAGCTGGAATTTTCAGTGACTGCTTACATTTGAAATTTCTGATTGTCGTTATAGTTAATTAGTACATTTGGCATAGTGACTATGCTGAGATTTGAATTTGATTGCGACTTTTACTTGAATCACTTCTTAAACTTTTTTTATGGTGCTGATGATATTCCATGGTCTATTGCAGCTACTTTTGTCTTTTGTGTGGTTGTGTTAGTTGAAGTTAATTGCATGTCTTGTGGTTCATTTGATGGGGGAGGGGAGGAAAATAAATTATGTTAATTTTATTGACCTATGCCAACAGTTCAATGGCGCTGATTTCTTATAACTTAAATGCATTGGGCAATTGAAGAACTTTTTAAGTGTTGTAATCTTGAGAGCTGACGTCCATTATGATTTGAGTTAAACTTTGCTTACCTTTCTTGATTTTGCAGCTGAGTTGTTTGTGAATGGGGAGATAGTTCAGAGACCTCCTGAAAGGCAGAGAAGGGTAGAACCACAGCCACAGAGGGCTAACGACAGACCAAGATACAATGATCGAACTCGTTATGTGCGTAGGAGGGAAAACATGAGGTAGAGAATGTGATGAGAATGCCTCTTGTATAGTTTGTGCCTTGCATCAGATGTTTGGCTTAGTGCTGCTGTTACGGGCCTACTGTTCTATGAAATTATGGTTAGCGGACTGTGGAGATGGACAATAGGCATGTGGTTAAATGTAAGACTGGATGTATTTGGTCAAATAATCAACTTAATGACGAAAGCACCGCTATGCTTGTTTCCTAATTAAGGCCAGTGCTTCTAGTTTGAGTTCCGTTTGCCACGTTCCTATGTTTTTAATCTAGGTTCTGGATTTGACTAAAGCAGTTTTCTGCCAAAACTTGAGATATATTTTATGGCGTAGTATAACTGAGCCTCTGAGATTGCCTTTTCTTACCTTTTGAGGAGTCGACAAGGTGAATGTCTTTGTGTTAGTTAGCTTTTGGAATGTGTTATTTATCTTTCACCAATCCAATGTTCAATTGGATTCTGCTCTTCAACTTTTTGTAAAAATGAGAATCAACTCATTAAAATCGCAAGTCATTTTTGGAGCGGACTTGATCTGGTGTGACTTATAGCACCATCGTGAAAGTTGTATGCCTGAACAGCATGGAAAAAATTCCTTGCAGCGAGTCGCTGGGCTCGCTCCTCGTACCCTTGCTCCACCTTCATATTCATCTCATTGATTAGATCATAAGTTGCTAGTTGTCATGCATTCGCAGTGGAAATGCTAGCCCAGGTGTAGAAATGCTGTACCAAGACAGAATTGTGTTTACTTCAAGTTGGCCTGACACTTATTTATCTCCACCTTCACGTGAAGTGGAGTGAACATAAAATTACCCCGACCCCATAAGAGGCAGAACATTGAACGGTTCTTTTACTCTACTCCCCCGTAAATGAATTCCCGTAAAAGATTGAAACCATATATTAACATAAACTACAACCAAAGTTCAACCACGCTAGCTAATCCAAGCAGCTCATCGGATAGAGGAGGATAGAGATCTTCATCAATTACCACAGTTTTTTTTTAAAATAGGATTTTATTGAAGAATAGGGTTTTCTTGTTATCTTTTCTTTTCCTTTTTTTTCCTCTAGGATTTGTCATTTGAAAAAACACTCATCTTATTGCTCGAATTGACTAAAAAATAAATGATTAAGCTCAAACTCAAATATGTAGGGGGTGTTTGGTTTCATTTCTATTTAACTTTTTTAATTTTAAATAAAAATAAATCTTATTTAATTGTTAATGTAAATTTATTTAGTTGTATTTTTATTATTTATAATAGTTATATAATAGATAAAGTTTAAAGGTAAATTATTTTATAAATTAATTAATTAAGTAAATTTATTTTGATCTCGTAGGTAATATATTTATTGAAAAATTATCAGTAAAATTTTATTATATTTTATTAAAATAAATAATTAAAATTTATTTATAAATTAGTAGTTGTTTTTAATATTTTTATTTACTTTCATTATTAAATCAAATTTTATTTAAAATTTATATATTGTGAAGATATTTTCATAAATTTATTAACAATTACTATTAAATAATTAAATAATACATATTTAGTTGATAGTAAATCAAATTATGAAAAAGACAAACATAAAAGTAGAAGAAACAGAAATCAAAAAGTTAAACAAACAAATTTTTGTACTAAATTTAAAAAATAGAAAATAAAAATAAACAAGTTCATAGTATACTAAGATCAAATTGAGCACTTTGCACAATTTTTATTTGGGTTCAATTACATAATTATTATTTTAATGATTGTTTGTATCCATCATAATTAACATTCACACACACAACACACACACATCTATCATAATAAATGTTCACGCATAGACACACACACACATACACACAACATACACACACTAATAATTATGAAAACTACTAAAATAATATAATTCCAAGACTTTCTCCTTTTAACTCTATTTAAGTTAGTATATTGACATTAAAATTTTTCTAAGTTAATTATTTTTTATCTAATTTATGTTTCTTTATTTATATTTTTTATAGTAATTAATCATCTATTATTGTACAACATTTATATTAAATTATTAGATATAAAGTTGTAATATTAAATGAAAATTTAGATATTTTATAGTCCCATAATAATTGTGAAAAGAGATTAATTCTATATTAAATGAATTTATTTTCAAGAATTATCGGTATAATCACCAATATTGTTGAGATCACCAAATATGGTAGAAATACCAAGATGGAAACAAAAATGTTAAAACAACAAAATCAAATGGCTTTAAGCTTAAGCCTAAAACAAAATGTTTAGGTTAAACAAATAAGAGTTCAGCTCATTTGGTTTACAAGAAATCTAGGTATGAAGGGGACATGTATTGTCTTTTTCCATTACATTCTTAATCAATACACCTCTCAATGATTCATTCTGATGGTTAGTCTTTGTAAAACAATGATGTTTTAGGGTAAATAAAAATTGCAATACATTCTTCTCTCATATGGAGACAATATATAGAGATATAATTACACTTTGAATAGAATTTTATGTTAAGAAAAACTCTAACAAACTTCTTTGTTTATCTAGTCTAACAAATTATATTTATTCTTATATATTTATCCAATCTGATAGATTATATGTATCCTTGTATATTATACAAATCAACATATCACATCCACACTCTCCCTCAAGTTAGAGCACAAATATCCAACGTGTCTAACTTGTCAATCACATTATGAAACACCCTTTTTGAAACTACTTTTGTAAGTACATCAGTAAATTGATCTTTAGACTTGACATATGAAAACTAAATAATCTTTTAATCTAACTTTTCCTTAATGAAATGTCTCTCAATTTCATCATGTTCGGTACGATCATGCTGTATAGGATTATGTGAATCTCAGTAATAGCCTTATTATCACAATAAAGAATCATAGGTTTTGTATGCTCAATCTCCAAATTTGATAGAACATGCTTACTCCATAATAATCCACATATTTTATGAGCCTTACCTCGAAACTCAGCTTTTTCACTTTACCTTACAACAACATTTTGTTTCTTGCTTTTCCAAATTACAAGATTTCCTTCCTCAAAAGTAAAATAACTAGATGTAGATTTTTTGATTATTGATCACCTGCCCAATCTGCATCCCTGTATCCTTCAATGTCAAAAATACCATTCTTTGATAAGAATAAACCTTTTCCTTAAGAGTCTTTAAGTATCTCAAGATTAGGTATACTGTATCCATGTGCTCTTCACTCGGTTGATGCATAAATTGACCAGCAACGCTCACTACATATGTTATATCCTTCCTAGTATGAGATAGATAAATTAACTCCCAACTAACTATTGATAGTGCCCTATATCTATTGGAATTTTATTTGGAAAAATTCCAAGCTTATGATTCATTTCCATAGGCATTTTAACTAGTTTACAGGCAAGCATTCCAATTTCAGTCAAGAGGCCAAGTACGTATTTTCTTTGTGAAAGAGAAATTCCATGATTTATCCTTACTACCTCAATGCCTAGGAAGTATTTAAGCTATCCTAGGCCCTTCATTTTAAATTCAATGGCTAAATGTCCTTGCAGGAGCTTCATCTCTTCACAATCATCTCATGTCAATATCATATCATCAATATACACAATTAAAGCCATTACTTTACCTCCTTTGTGTTTTATAAACAAGGTATGATATGCACTACTTTGTTTATAACCAAAAGCTTTCATTGTCATTGAAAATCTCCAAAACCAAGCTCTAGTTGATTGCTCGAGCCCATACAATGATTTTTTCAACTTTCCAACTTTGTTTCTATTTGATGAACCAAGCTTCACACCTGGTGGAAACTCCATATATACATCTTCTTTTATATGCCCATTGAGAAAAACATTTTTAGCATCAAATTGTTTTGGGGGCCATTCTTGACTTGCTATAATAAAGATGAGAATGCATATTGTATCTAACTGGACTACCGGTGTAAAGGTCTCTCGGTAATCTACTTCATACTTTTGTATATAAACCTTTGCAACTACCCTTGCTTTATATTTGTATATGCTCCCGTCAACCTTGAGTTACACAGTATATACCCATCTACATCCAATTGTTTTCCTTCCTTTGGGTAATGAAATAAGGTCCTAAGTAGAGTTCCTTTGCAAGGCTTTCATCTCTTCATTCATTGTTTTAGTCTACTTTGGATCATTCAAAGCTTCCTGCACATTATTAGGGACAGAAACACTAGATAATTGATTGATAACAAGTTCATATGACTCAGAAAATCTGTTAGTG
>JAJMLV010000229.1:70696847-70708625 GCA_027123465.1 Erythroxylum coca
TGCACTTTTCTTTTATCTCATTTAGTTTCTTATGTCATGATTGTATTCAAGTTCTTTACTAATGAGATGTTGGTCATCTTTGAATACTTTACATGCGAGTAATTGGTCTCAAAAAATAAATGACCTTCCTCTATTATTAATTCTCTTTTAAATTAAATTAAATTTGCTTTCCTAGAACTATTCCATAGGATCCATCTTGCATGATCATTTGGCAATAATCTAAAGTAACAAACCTTAAATTCAATTCTCAAGAATGAAATAAAAGTCATAAGGGTATATGATGAGGTTCTTCTTAACCTCAAGGGCCTCACACAATGTAAGATGAGATTTGGAGACTTACATTAATCCCTTTTTGTGGTCAGTTATGCAGACATGGTACGAGTCATGTGCTACAGTATTTACCCAATTCATTTAACTTGAATATCTTTCATTCAAAAAATATTGTACAAATGATAGTTCAAACATACTCAATGTTTAACTTGAGTTCACGTATCTATTCAAAAAATTGTTTAGAACTCACAACTGGCGACGTAAGACAGATATAGTGATTAATAAATCATTTTGAACCATTTTCCTTGCAGCATTTATAGTTTAAGTTTCTCGCTCTCAATTATCACCTAGATAATAAACTTTAAGCATGCCTCATCTCTAACGAGCATAAACACCAGAGGTGACTTTCCATATGAGAGGGCCAATCTATAATATGTCTCATATACATGTGATTCATCCCAAAATATATTTATGCAAAAACACATATATTCATGAATCACATGATACACAATGTATAATCTTCATCATGCATTATATCCAAAAATATTTGTTAAGTCTTTTGTCTTATTATACATATATTACATCATTAAACATATAAGCATAATAAGACAAAAGAGTTATTTAAGTTTCATAAGCAGTAGCCATTCAACTGTTCTCAATGCAACTTTTGAGAAAGGTCACGTAATGCAACTCTTCTGAAAAAAGCCACTTGCCTCTAGGTTGTTAAGAAGGAAGAAGAGTATTCTTCCTCTTCTTCTTGCAATGTTGTTGTTGGTTTTTTTCCATTACTTCTTCTTTCTTCTTTTTTCTATCCTTATCTCGTTACTTATGTCTCTTGTTTACAAAAAAACATGTAACTCACATTGGTTTCGCAAATAGTAGAGTATGTTTTTGATATTGTTGAATGTTAAAAAATTTTATTTTAAAGAGAGAAGTACCGAGAGGAACAAAAAATAACAAAACAAACACAAATCTTGTATATTACAAGAAGACAATTGTAGAAGATAACTTCTAATAACAGTGCAAAACTTGATAACAAATTCATATAATTATGCATATATAAAAATAGCCAAAGTTTAACATAGATTCTTATATCTTGATATTAGCGTGCAAAAACAAAACAACCTTTTACCTCTGATACCAATGTTAGTCAATATAGAATATAACACATTATCACATAGATTATGTTAATCAAGATTATTTCATGTGCATATAAAACAAAGAATCACGTACTTGGATTCTTGTTGTAGTTCTACCAGTTAAAGAAATTTTGTTACTTTTATTGCAGAGATCTTCTTTTGTTGGGTGAACTTGATAGAAGAATCAGAAGAATCAAATACACGCAAATGTATATCTTCTTAAATGCTTCGTTCATTATTGGTTTCATATACAACCAATAAACTTAACTACCTTTAGTAGTTATTTCAAGAACATTGACCATAATACCATTCATGGGTGTATATAAGTCATTAGTTCCTTTGACCTATATCCTATTTCCATTTGATTCTTGAAGTGGTTGATTAGTTGTGTTCCTTTTCGCTACTTCCCTATCCTCCATAATGTTTTCAATTGACTTGTTATTTACATAATATGCCAATCACCGTATATTCCTTCAACAATATAAAGTGAATTAGCCTTTTTCTCTTGGTATTAACTGGCTGATGGGATGTTGTATATCTAGCAAAGTTGGTGATGTAAAATCTTATAATTCAAGCTCTATATGCTTCCTAGTATGATTTTATTCTCACCCATCTAATGCTCTTTATGTAATTTGGTATTCAATTTTTCTATTCGCTATAGAATGGATATATGCAATCGCATGTATTATTTTGTAATCAGAGGCACCGGTTTTCCTTTATTGTTGTGTCGCTGTCTTGATGGATGTTTCTAGCAATATTAATTCCCTCAATTTATTGAAAATGTATTTGATTAAAACTTATGCTTCTTATTTGGAGTTTAGGAATTGCCTTTGGTTCCTTTCTTTCAATATTTCCTAGATCACCCCACTTAGAGACATTTTAAAATTTTGGCTATCCCTTATTTTTGAGAATTGTATCCCTACAACCTAGTTAATTATGCCTTCTATTAACTGAGGCATGTGTGATAAGTTGCGCCTAGCCATAATGCTCCTCCATGTCCTAGATGAGTAGGGACATGTGAATAATATCTTATCCCTATTTTTTGGATGTGTTTGACATAAACTATAAAGTGAAAAGGCTGTCCATGTGATCATGTCTATAGTCATGAGCTTATTCTTTATTGTCATCCTCATAATAAAGAAAAATTTAGGTAACTGAATCGTACCAATTTATGCTATTTCATTCTTGATTAATAAGGACAAATAGGGAGGCATATGAGGTTGTTGTGAATTGCTTAGTTGTACATTTAGGCCAAATCACTTTGTCTTTGAAGGGATGGGAGATTAGTTAAGGAGGAGTGTAATAAGCTGTCTCATTCCCCTAGGCAAGCTAGTCCATAAATGGCCACTGATTATAGCTTTGATCTGAACATTAAATGGGAGAAAATGTTGGAGAGAGTGAAATGAAGGATGTAGGTATAAAGGACTAGCCTCTAACCAATTATCGCACCAAAAACTCATTTTTTGACTATTGCCTATTATGTATTTCAACCCTTTACTAATTGTCTTCCTCATATTCAAGAGGAAATTTATAGCATTAAAATGAGCTGACTTTGGCTTTTAAGGACCAAAAGATTAAGTCTTTGATGTACTCCTCGTGCATCTATTTCATCCAAAATGCTTCTTTAATATTGAATAGACTCCAAATTATTTTTACCATTAGTGCCTTATTGGAGACTTTAATTGATTTAATTCCAAGTCTCCCTTGAGACCTAGAAAGGAATATGTCTTTCCACTTAACTTTGGGGGTCCCCTTATTGTTTCTTGATCCGCTCCATAGGAATTTCCTTATTCTCATTCTATATCGTTTATTATTTTCATAGAGAAGGCCACATGAGAACTCTAATAGATGTGCTTACTATTGGGCACTGAATCTATCAATTGAATTCTCCTTAAATAGGACAAGCTTCTATTTAACTAGATACTGGCTCTTTTTAAAATGGAATCAAATATGCGTCTACAGTCATCATAGGTTAACCTGCTTGAGGAAATAGGTAATATCGGGTATTTGAATGGTGTTTTACACAATAGAAGCCCCAAGATTTATTCTAAGCCTTGTTCTAAGAATTTTGGTAGCGACGAGATGAAAATTTGGCTTTATTATGCATAGGGAGGCCTAACATTTCATAAAAATTCTGTAAGCAATCAAATAGAATTTGCATTGATTCCTTATCAGCTCGAATTAGAAAGAGTAGGTCATCTGTAAATGATAAGTTAAAGTGTTTGATTCTCTTACATTTATGGAGATATCTTAAGGGTTTTGTAGAGAGAGGTTATGATAGATCATTCTTGTGAGGACCTCTATAGCAAGAGCAAATATATAAGGGGACAGTGGATCTCCTTGTTTGATACATTTAAACTCCTTAAATAAGTGAGTGGCCTCTCCATGAATAAGTACACTATAAAATACCATGGATATGCATTGGTGTTCTTAATGTTGGAATCCAACCGTGATCGAATCAAGGATGTAGCAGAAAACAAAATTTTTTTACGGATTCTAAGCGGATCCCAATAATTAATTAAACTTGAATAAAACAAAATTCGATTTAGAAATCGTAGCTTGTTTGCTTTCTAAAGAAAAACTTTGAATCATTTCTCTGAGCGATCAATCACAAGCTGTCCAATTATCCATCCTCTAATAATATCCACAAAGCAATTCTCAAACTGTTTTGAGAGGAAGAAGACAAAAGTGCTAGCTTTTAGAAAGCTCTTCCCTTTAACTAGAAAAATCAAGACAGTCTTTCATTAAAATTAAATCTCTTTAATTATAATTAGAATCAAATTCTAATTCTAATTTATTTAATTTAATTTTAATAAAATCAAATATCTCATACTTGATTCCTAAAATTTCTCAAACTTTATAATTAAGTCCAACTTAATTAAATTGATTTTTTAATATCAATTGATCTTTGATGTATGACCCATTAGGTTCCTAATAAATTGGCAATGATTATAAATTATAATTATTATTCACAATTAGAATTAGATAAATTAAAATTCCTTTTAATTTATCTTTAATTCTTCAATTAATAATTCATAATCATAAATCATGATTGAAATCTAGCAACATGTTATGATTACCCTCATATCAGAAATGTCAAAGTGATTGACCTAACATGTCCATGTATGGCCATAATGTATAATTTAATTCTTTCATCATTTAATATTATAATTAGACAGAGTATGGATATAGTGTCTACTTATCATCCAATCATGTTCGTTCTTGCTAATTAGTAATTGATTTATAATTAAAATTTAAAAACTTCTTTTCAAATATCAATTTATTCTGACCAAAGAATTCTACAAATCATTACTAATGAAAAACAACAAAATATTCTCTCTAATTACTTTAGAGTGACAAATCCTATATTGGCTTACTCAACTATTTACATATGGTTTATACTGTATCCAATAACTACCAACTGAACTATCCTAGGACGATTTATAAATAGCATCAAAATACAGTAATTCTTATATTAGATACTTTGGTAATCAAGTCTAAGAATCAATTATACAATCATTATTATGAGATAGTCCATAGACACATAAGTGACATTCCATTCAAAATTCTCATAATCGGGTCAGTTCAGTGACTTATTCTCTAATAATCACTCATACATTAGTTTAAGTATCTCTAATTTATGAGATCAATTACTTTCTTCATAAGAAAGAAACATAATGTGTGCTAGTTTTACCATTTCAACAATATCCAGTCTTGCTGAAACTACAACTAGGAATATTTAGGAATAACTGTAAGTAAAAATTGAATCTCATAATTATGATCTCATCATAATTTTAATTAAATAGTAATTATTCCAAGGATTTTATCTGTAGTATTAAAACATAAAATATTAATGAAATTAATACGCAAAGATAACTTACTCATTTTCATTAATTCAAATATAAAGTTATACATTATTCTGCATCCAATTAATGGCTGCAAGGGCATAAACTAACGCCTAGTAGTGGTAATCTAAATGAAAACAAAGGCTTTTAATATGTGTAGAATAAACCTCCAATTGACAGTTTTAAAGGCCCTTGAGATGTCAATCTTCACTGAACAACTTTTGATGGAATTTGTGGAGTGATATTCCTTTAAAATCTCCCGAACAATCAAGATATTATCTCTAATGTTGTGACTTACAATATAAGCAGACTGAGAAAATTGTATTAGCAAATTCATAAGTAGCTTCAATCTCAAGGCCAAAATTTTTGAATAATTTTGTATATGAAATTGCAATAAGATATAAGTATGAAATCGTAAAAGTAGGTGAGGTTAGGAATTTTAGGAATGAAATAGAGAAAGTTTTTGTTTAAATCTTTGAGGAGTGAGTTTGAGTGAAAAAATTCTTCAATAGATTTACAAATACGGTTTCCCATCATGTTCTAGGAATTTTGAAAGAAAAGGCGTCAAAATCGTTAGGTCCTAAGGCTTTTTGTGGATTCAGGTTAAAGGGAGCATTATTAATATCCTAATTGGTAATGGGTCTGACTCAGTTCTAAGGAAGGATTTGAAGTGATGTAAGGCTAAGACCTGTAGTTGATCTTAATCAAAAAATGGATTAGAATTGGAATCCAGTCAAAGAATGCCTGATATTTTATTGTAGGCATCTAAAGTAGTAAGGTAAGATTTGAGCTTAATTCTCTCCTCCTACTGCAGTCCTCTATTCAAGGGATCTGCATATATTGTATTCCTGGCTGACATTAATTCTCTTCTAGTTCTCTCTATCTCTTTTGACAGGTCATTTTTTAAGTGCTGTTTGTGAAGTTTCTTTAATTCTTCCTTGATCCTTCTCGGTCTGGAACTTAGTTTGTAAGCCATATATCCTTCAATTGGATGATCTAGTCCCCTTTCAATCACATTCTCATATCCATCTAGCTTAGTGAGGAAGCTAAAAAATCTGATTGGGATTCTCAGCTGCTTGACATAGGGGACCATTCTGCTTCTAAGAGATGACTGATCTGAGCCTGGTGGGTTAATGATTCTTAAGCTATTGGAGGATTTGCCATCCATTATATGTTTATGAATCATGTGTCAAGTTTCTTCACTACATGATGTTGCCTCTCATGTTTGTTATACCACATGAAGAAATTACATCAATAAGTGAGGTCTACCAAGCCAAATTTAGCTAGGCATTCCCTGAATTCCTCATATGTTCTTCCATCTTTATTGCTTAAATTCATGTGAGTATAAGATGCAGTTAAAATCACCTAACACTATCCAGAGACCTCTATGCTCCTAGTTAGCTCTTGAATGTCATTCCATAAATACCTTCTTTGAAAGGCAAAATTTGAGGCATACACAAACCAGCTGATAGTTTCCTTCCAAGAAGAGGCAGAATTGGTGATGCATAGTAAGGCCTGCAGTTGTGCCTAGATCTCCTTGGTGAAACTGCATCTGAATAGAAGATGCTCCTGACTTTCCAGATCTGCTAGCAAAGTTCACAGCTCGCTGAGTTGATTGGGAACTTCAGTTTATCTTCTGTGAGCAACCCCCGATTCATGCCCAACCAACAAATAAATGCATGAGCTGGTCTGATGTCTGAATCCCAGTCCAGCTTTGCCCAGTCTACTCTTGAATTTTGGTCCTTCTGCAACATGGTCTTACAAGTATTGGCGCTAAACAAACCCAGAGTTATCAGCTATCCAGTGGTTGGAAAATATATTCTAATTATTATCTAAGAATCATAATCTTTTATTAAGAGTGCTTTCCTTGATTTTGGTTTCCAATAGACCTATTAGTGAGACATTTTCCCCTTTTCACATACTATTAATGGCCTGTAATTTTTTGGGGGCAGTTTAAGGCCTTAATGTTCCAGGATAAGATCACGGTTTAGAAGGGCTAATTGCAGCCTTGCCTTCTATTTTCTAAAGGATTTTCTTCTAGTACTCTATAAAAAAGCATGATCCCCCCGCACTGTCAGTACTATTTACCTTACCCATCTCGCTTTGGTTATGGTATAGTCCTAACTTAATCTTGGTGGTTCAACTGATCTGTTTGGGGTAGATATGATGTTAGGAAGTTGTAAAGGAATTGATGAATTTTAAGATAAAGCTGGAGTTTCTATTAGATTGGTATGGGGAATATAAGAATTTTGGTTAGCTATGAGAGTAAGATTAAGTGATGAATCTTGTCTGTTCATTTCCAAGGGGATGTTGGAGGATTGAGGCATAGATGGTGCTTTTGTTGGTTGAGGGTAGGGTTTGGTGATTTTGGTTTTAGTATCCATATTTTGTATTAGAGTCGTTGATATGGTTTCCAGGGGTAAGAAAGTAGAATATCTATCAATCGAAGCTCTCCACCCTCACTTAGGTTGAGAATCTTAAGTGAGTCAGGAAGCTACTAGTTTTGTCTACTTCCACACATATTTTTGCTAATCTTACCCTCCTTATACTGCAGTTTGTTTATCTAATCGTAGCAGTTTTCCAATTGCACTAGCTAAATAACTTAGTCACATTGTTGTCTAATATTCTAGTGGGATATTGTAAAAACATATTCATAGTAGAATTGTTTTAAGAGAGGCTTTGTCTAGGGTCATTCCTGTTCTCCATTTTCTTAGAAACAAAGGCTTACCTCTTCAACGCTAGGGGCCTTGCTTCATGACTTGTGATATACCTATATTGTTTCTAAATTTAAATAGAAATTAATCTTCTTTTGTGACTATGGCTTGATCCAATCCAAATTTAGACCATAATGCTTCTGTCTAGGCTTTGATAAAGGGTAAAAGAGGACACTTTTCCATGAAAAATCCAACCAAAGTTGTGTTCCAATTGGCTGCTCCTACTTGGAGTATCTTAATATGTCGTAAGATGAGTGAATAGGGATTGTTGAAGACTGTAGGGAAGATGGTTCCAAGCCTTTGGTAAAATATTGATAGAAGGAGAGATAGTTTGATTAGGGGATACAGAAGGTAGGCTAGCGATAACCCAGTGAGTAGTGAATGAGTAGGTTTGGTCATGAGAGGGGACAACATTGCCTAGGAGGTTAGGTTTGGGGGTAAAAGGCGGAAAGAAACTTGTTGAGTAGAAAGCAGGAGGAGCTTGGACATCAAAGATCTGGGGATGACAAAAAAATGAAGTTGGAGACTTCATTTAAATATTAAAACCAGCTGATTGTTGGGAGGGTATGTGCAAAAATAGGTGTATGCATGGGGAGGTTGGAAGGTAAAGGTAAGAGTTGGGGAAGGAGAGTTAGTGTCCTCAGTCTATAGACTAGAGAGGTTAATAGCGGGGAAGGATGAGTTAAGGACCATTGGACAGAGTACAAATCCCTTAATTGAAATGGGGAGTCCACTCAGGACTTTCCTTGGCATGAAATTTAGATTTTCGGCGAGTGATTCTCGAAGTGGATTTCTTGGAGGTAATCAATATCCTCTCTTCTTCTAGGTTCCCATTGACTGACTTTTCCTTCTTGTTGACAGGCATTCGGGAGCTGTTACGTCGAGATTGGGACTTGAAGCTCCAACATGTGCCTCGGGAAGGCAATCAGAGTGCGGACAGTCTTGCTGCTCTTACTGCTTACGCTAGCCCCAGAGTCTACCCCCTTCAAGAGGCGCATTCGCTTGTCCTCACCCCTATGTCTCGTGATTCTCACGGTGTTTTGTATCACAGATATCTGCCTTAATTTTCTCTTGTTTTCCTTTACCTTATATGCAAAAAAAAAAGGGATGTTCCTACTTCCTAGTGGACTAGGAGGGAAGTCTTATTTCTAAAGGAGAGAAGAAATCAGGTGATGAATTTTCTAAGGAGAGGTTAGACCCTTTCTCTTCTCAGAAATTTTTCTTTTTCAAAATGCGTGATAAGTTGTGAGTTCTAACTAATTTATTTCAATTTTCTTATTAATCTCTTTTTTAGCACTCCAATAAAATTACAAGAAATTAAATCAATATCAATTATCTTCTCATATTATACTATTAATAAAATATAAATCATCAACAATTATTCAATAATAGATTTGATGCAAAATATTATAAAATAATATAAAGAATTTCACTTTTTATATATAAATAGAAATACAAGTGGTATTTATAAGTATAAGAAAATTTAAAAAATGACAAAAAATTAGATCTATACTTACATATTACAATTAGGGATGGCGATGGCTCGAGCATGGGCTACTAGGGCCCAAGCTCTGCCCGAGATCCAATTAGGTTAGAGGTTGCTAGCCTAAACTCAAGTACGACTTGGTCAGACCCAAATTATTTTTAAATTTTAAAACAATAAAAATGACATCGCTTTTAGTTAAACGGTGTTATTTTATTTATAAGAATCACGCCTCAAATTAGGCAAACCTGAGTAGCCTAAGCCTGAGCCCGATTTGAGGCAAGAATCCTGTTGCCTACAATGTATAATTTTGAGAACTACTTAAGTTTCAAAGCATTATTTTGTAAAAATGTTTAATACACATGCCATGGTATATAAAATTGATAATAACTATAATAATCTTTAAAATATGGGAATGCAGTATTTAAAATCAATTCATTTTTTAAAATTCGATATTAATTTTTTTAAAATTTTCTGTGCTGCTTTATTTGTTATAATAAAATTTTAATATTTTTCTAGTTCTAAAATGATTCTCATCAAATTTGAAGAATAACTACAAGTATCTTGAAATAAATATAATAATTTTTTGTGAACACATATTAATAATTTTTTATATCATTCTTAATTTTGTTACCATATGTTAATTTATAATGAAATGATGATTGACTTTATCATAATGTACTATAAATGCTTATATCTATAATAAGAATTACTTTTATACTTTTGAACATTGATATATTCTTTTATATAAAATAAATATATGCATATTAGTACATATTCAGGGCCGGCCCTAGGCAGGACTATGAGAGGGGGCCCCAAGGCCCCCTCTCTAAACTAAGCTAATGACTTTTTTTTGTTTTTTAGTTTACACTTTCCCACTGATGAGTAATGACTTTAAGTCTTTAACGTTTGTGTGGATCTGAAGATGATATATGCAGCCATAACAGTGTTGAAGGAACGCAACGGGTTAAGCAAAAGAGCCATAGAAAAGTACTCTATAACGTTAATATCATTTATGAGAAGGGGCCCCACTTCAAAGGCCCCTCTCTAAACTCTAAGAAGTGACGTAGCTAATGAGTAATGACTTTAACATTTGCTTGTGTCACTTGAACAATTTACAACACTATAACGTTAAAGTGATTTAATGACTTTAATGTTATAGTAATTGTTAACGTTATAATAATCTTTAACGTTATTAAAGTAATCTTTAACGTTATAATAATCTTTAACGTTATTAAAGTAATCTTTAACGTTATAACATTTCTTTTTTTGAAGTAAAGGTAAGTTTGTGGTCATCATACTTATAAATAGCTTTGAAATATTTAGTATATTTTTACCTTCTAATTTCTTTATTTTTATCAATATATGTATTTAAAGTACTCGAACTCAAAAATTAGCAACAAAAAATTTTACGAATCTGTGTTCTGTGTTCTGAGTATAATTTAAAGGTAAAGTTTCTAATTTTTAATATATTTTTACTATTTATTTTTTATTTTTACAAATGAAGAAATGTAAATATATTAGGATAAATCAAGATATTAAATTGATTATATATATATATATATATATATATATATATGGAATCATGCATAGAAACAAATATATTTGTTTGAACATTGTATATATGAATATTATAATTGAGACTTGAAAATTGTGAAGATGTTTAATAACTTTAAAAAAATATTAATTAATATCTAAAATATGTTTAAAGTCAAATTCACTTCTTAAAATCATACTAAAATTTCAATTGTTTTACTATAAATAGAACTAATTTTCAATGATTTTAAAATCAGATTGAATTGACCGGTTCAACTATAATAAATATTAATCAACTTAATTTTTAGTCCGATTTATATTTATAATGGAGAAAAACAGTCTAATTAAGTAATAAATGACTAGTTTTAATGAAAAATTGCCTAATTTTCTTACAAAGTCGACTACTAACTAACAAAGTGAGGATTTGTCAGACTACCCTATCGGTCATCTTGAACAAGTGGGCCTAATTTCGCTGCACACCAATCCTTTTGAGTCATAACGAGCATGTAGGCCCAACTTCACACGGGATCAATTTTTCTATTCCTTTTATCCTGGGTTTTGAAACCCGGATCAGACCGGCCGGTCCGACCGGTCCGATCGGTGACCGGTCGGTGGTCCGGTCCGGTTGATGCCCAAAAACCGGTCTTCAATTGACCCGGTGTGAACTGGTCAAAACAGGTCAATTGACCGGTTTTTGACCGGTCGGACCGGTTCGACAATATTTTATTTTATTTTATTTTATTTATTTTTTATTTTTTATTTTTATATGTTTTTTGAATTTTTTATATTTT
>JAJMLV010000229.1:70781742-70793219 GCA_027123465.1 Erythroxylum coca
AAGACCTCTTGTCAGGTCATTACTCGGGAGTCTCTAGCCAGAGTAGATATGTGTCATGAAGAGAGTCTTCAATGATACATAGAGTAATGAGATCCTTAATACAAGATCTAATATCACTTGGACTACAAGTGATGTAGTCAGTCTAGTGGGAGTTGACACTTTGACCATACTCTGAACCAAGTGGGGTACAATTGCAATGCAACATTGCGTACGGAAGGGTTCGTAGTTAAACCACTAACTTTTTGGTCAATTAGGGGTCATGATGTATTGCTAGATACCACTCTTAAATTGCTTGAATTAAGCATTAATTCAAGTGGCCAACATAATTGGGAACCTAATGGGTCACACACATAGGAGATCTAAAGGATGAGTAAAATGGTTTTGAATGGTGATTCAAGATATGAGAGAGTGTTTTAGGATTGTATAGTGATGTGATTGTGGCAGAAAATGTTGCGTGGAATGGATTAGTGTTGTTGGCTGCCAATTTGGCTATTAACTTTCCAAACTTCCATTAATGCTTGTTATTCGTGGTCATTAACTTCCCAAACTTCCATTAATGCATGATATTCATGATCAGTAACTTCCCATAACTTCCATTAATGCATGTTATTCATGACCATTAACTTCCCATAACTCTCCATTGGTGATAGGGGTTATGAAAGGCCAAATGTTGCAAAAAATATAGATGATTTCCGTGCATCTTGTGTAAGATACAAGGGAAAAGAAAGGTTCTTTCTTATACATACACTCTTTTTCTCTCTAACTCTCACAAGGGTTCTTGTCCTTGCTGGCATAAAGAAAGAACTCTAGCCACCTCCTAGTAAGGTTTCATCCTTCTATCTTCATGTGGACTTTCATTAAAGATGGTCTACGTTGATTGTTTTGGTTTAAGACAACCTAACGCAGAGAAGATTAAATAATGAAGGAGATCATTAGAAAGGTATGTAAACATCTTACATTTCATATTTTTGTTTTTTATTTCTATATGCATGAGTAGATCTAGATTTTAAGGTTTTGTTTTATTTTCCATTGCATATATTTCATATATATTATATATGAGATACATGATCGAAACCTTACAGTGGTATCAGAGCCATCTTATGCCTTGTTAGATGTAGAATACATGATATGTGAAAACTGTTTTCATGGTTGTGACAGCTTAGGGTCTTGTAATGCGCTGCATTGCATGTCTTGAAAAAGTTTAAGGAGTATAGAATTTGTTCATGAAATATGAAAAATGTGAAAAGTGTGAAGACCATTTTCTCAAATTTTGCCTAGAACAAAAAGTCAACTCTTAAGTCAAGCTTTCTATCTCCAAAAGTCAACTTTCTTAATTCTTCAAATTTTCACCCTTTTCTTTTCATTTCTTGATTTTTAAACTTCCCTTTTAAACAACTCATTCACTTAAACTTTTATAACCCTTTCTAATCCACTCAATTTTTAAATTCATCAACACTATCATTTCTTTTTTTTCCTCATTGTGCAATACATCTCTAACAAAGTTCATATACAAAAATACTCAATTAATTTCATTTTTTATTTCTAAATTCTACTTAAAAATCGGGGTCCAACATATATATTATAATGTTTTCTTACTAAGGACCAAAACTAAGGATAAAATAGGAACAAAATTAATATATATATAAATTTTGCATTAACTTCTTTTATACTGATGCTATAGAGTAATATAAGTATTTTTACTTAATGTATTTATTCTTTTATAATATGCCTCTTACTCTTAGTTTAATAAGGAAAATCTTTAGTACACAGTACACCACTTTTTGTATGGATTTTCAATCATCAAATGTTCACTGTATATTAAAATGTGAAATATGATTTGACTGTTAGTCTATGCCCTACAAACAATCAATTGACTATAATTTAGTGAGAAAATAATTTAAAGGAATTCTTTATCCTATACCTACTTAGATTTATATGATAAAGCCTAATAGATAAATATACATTGGTAAATGAAATTATGATAAGATTATAATAATGAGAATCATATTGCATTTATGTATTATCTCTAAATTGTTCCTAACCTTTGTTCTATTAAAACTGGACATTAATAGAATGTTAAAAGATGATCATATGTAATGTTTTTTCCTTATAGAAGAAGTAGTCAATCTCAGTAGCTAAAGTATGGAGACACTTAAACAAATGAGTGGGTATTTGTTAGAGCACAATTTTACTAAACTGACCCTATATAAAATTCCATTTGAAATATTACTTATATATATATATATATATATATGAAAATTCTCATTGTGATCATTTTATAAGTGATCATTTGACTTGAGATTTCTAACGTTGTCTTGTACATGGATTACCATGTTTTGATATTACTTATGATTTGTTTTAGTCAAGGATGACTTAGTTGGTAGTCATTGGATATAACGTAAACTATATGGAGGTTTGGGTGATTAAGATAGGATTCATCACCCTAAAGTAATAAGAGAGAATGTTTCATTATTCTCAATTAGTATTGATTTGAGAAATCTTTGGCTAAGGTAGAATAACATTTTGTAAATATTTTACAATGTTGTTAATTGAAATAATAGCTAATGACAGAGAACTAATATGATTGGACTCAACATAGAGTAGACATTAATTTCATGCTATATCCAATCAGAACAATGTATAATGAAATATTTGGATTATACAAAAAAATTATGCATAGAAAGGTTTGTTAAAATCAATTTGACATTCCTAAATATTTGGGTTGTCATTATGTATTGTTAGATGTTAATCTTGATATATGAATATTAGTTGTTTAATTAGAGAATTAAAAAAAAATTGAATGAGTTTAATTTATCTAATGCTAAATATGATTTAAGATTATAATTTTATCAATACCCAACTTATTTGGCAACCTAATGGGTTATACATAAATAATGAGTTAAAAAAAACAAAGATATTATAATCAAGTTGGATTTTATTGTAAAGTTTGAGAAACTTTATAATTAAATATGAGATATTTAATAAATAAGAATCAATATGAGATATTGGAACATATTTAGATATAATTGGCATTTAATTAGAATTATTTGTAATTATAATTAAAGTTTAATTAATATTAGAATTTAATTTTAATTAAATTGCTAAAATGTCCAAAACTCATTATAAATAGGCTTAACTTTAATAGAGTTAGCATCTTGCCTAAATCTCTCTACGATAGTTACAAATTTCTCTCAACTCATTATGTAGATAATAGATAATGTTAGTTGGACATCCCATTTTCTCCTTAACGTTGTGAATTTATTTTTTCAAGTATTTATATATGATTAAATATTATTAGAATTGAATATTGAATTTTTATATCAAAGTGATGATGTTACATGTCAAAACTTTATTTTGATATGAAATTATTAATTTAATTTTAACATATATCTTTTTTATTTTACAAACAAATGGAGATAAGTTCAAGTGCTTCTGATAATTCAATCTCTTCATGAAGATTTAATAATCTAGATTGGCCTCATTCTAAATTAGTTTATGGAATGAAGAATCATACTACTTTTTTTTATTATGACAAAAATTTGAAAGGTAAGGGAATCACCAAATTAAAGAAACATTTAGTTGAGATCAAAGGTGATCTAGAGTCTTATAAGAAAGTAATGACTTGAAATGAAAGATGAAAACTTTACTTGAAGAGTATTATAATGAGAAAGACATAAGGCAAAGACTAAACTATGAAATTGATAGTGAAAGTTCTTTTGTGGTGGTTAGGATGATATTGACAATATTGAAGGTGGTAATCCTACCCATCAAGAAAGGAATTGTAACTGATGTGAGGAAGAGAAGAAGATATGTCAACATTTTTTTCTCTATGAACAACTTCTCAAGCTTAACCTTCAATTCTTAGTGCCTTACAATCTGAAGAAGCAAATCATAATATAGACATAGCAAGGGCTAAAATAAAGGTACGATGCTGGTGTATTGTTTATTTCTACTCAATCTTATTATTACTAGCTTATAGTGGATTCCATTACCTCTTACGATCCAAGATATAAGGTTCTTCAATTAATAACTACATGTATAATCTTTATAGAAACTTTGTTTATGAAATAAAAAGTTATTTAGATAAAAGAAGAATAATTGTTTAACTTATAGGTGTTTAATCATGTGTAATGGCTGGACAAATAGAAGACATAAGCTTATTATCATTTTTAGTTTATTCTACTAAAGGGATATTATTTTTGAAGTCCATTGATGCATCTGACCTTTTAAAGGGATATTATTTTTGAAGTCCATTGATGCATCTGACCTTGATACTCTATTTGAGATAATTGATGAAGTTATGAATGAAGTGGAACTTGATAACATTTTGTAGTTTATCATTGATAATAATTTTGCTTATAAGAAAGCAAGTATAATTCTTTTTATTAGATTCCTTGTATTGTTCATTGCATTGACATGATGTTATATAGGAGATGCTAGATACTTTTTTAATTATTGATAAAACTGTACAGAAAGTAATAATGGGATTAAGTTCATCTATAATTGTGTATAAATTCTAATTTGATGAGAAATGGGTTTACCAATAGTAAGAATTTATGTCATCCTACCATTACATGATTTGGAGAATCATTATTTATTAGTTCAACATTTTTTAATAAAGAAGAAGTTGAAACAAATGTTTACAAGTAATAAGTAAGTTACTTCTCAGTATGTCGTCTAATGTTGGAATGATGGTTTTCATAAGTATGCTTGAAGATCATGAACTATGGTCCCAATGTCAATTTTTCTTTGGAGCTTATGAGCCTTCGGTGAGAGTACTTCGTTTGGTTGATTGTAAACAGAAATTAATATATTATTTTTATGATTCCATAGAGAGAGCGAAATACGCAACAAAGGATAATATGAAAATTGCCTTCCTTGTATATGCCTTATCTTACAGTTATCGATGAAAAATGGGAAAGGAAACTTTACTCTTTGTTTTTTGTTTCTAGGGTATTTTGAATCCTAATGTTTAGACCATATTTTGTAAGGAAAATTGAAGTTAATAGGGAAATGCTATTAACTATCACAATATTGTTTCATATTGGATGATGCAAGGTCTCTTTAGCTTACAAATAGAGGCATATAAAGATACATGTAGTGATTTTTAGATGCCCATTGTAATTTTTCAAATAGATAATATAAATCCAAGTATATATTTCTTCATTTTTGTTACTCATTTGAAATCAATCATCACGTTATTATATTTATAAGGTTACTTTTATTGTCTTATAGTTACTTAGTGGGACCAATTTTGAAGTGATATTTTCAAAATTGCAAAGGTTTGTAATTCGAATTTTATGTTAATATGTGACTATAATTAGGTATAAAAAAGGAATTGGAGCATATTTGAATTCATCAACTCTAAAAAAAAAAAGATCGAAGCTAAAACATTGCATGATTTGGTTTTTGTTCAATATAACTTAAAACTTTGAGAAAAGTATGTTATTATCATTATTAAGTTGAATATAAATTTTTTTGTAAAATTTTAATAATTAATTTTTATTTGTTTACTAAGACTCTTACTAGAGATAGTAGTTCTATAGATCGAATTTACCTTGACCAAATCAATTTTTTAACATATTGAGCTTCTGAGGAACCTAGTTTTATATATGAGAGTGACTTAGAAGATAACCTTAGATGGAAAAGTATTGATATGTTATTTGGTACAACGAATTTGAATAATGAAGATGATAAACTCCTCTTAATGATGAAAATTTTGTTCTAAATTAAAATTGGGGCCCGTGCAATTTGAGCGAATATGTTAGTGAATGAAGTTATATATTTTTTCATTTTTCTCTTTTTTTTTAATTTCACTTGTATTTGATTTATATGTCAAATTTTATATATGCAATATAAATATAAAATTTTTAACTATAAGTGTTTTAGTTTTAGTTTTCACTTTTACTTTGCTATGTTCCTCGGCACAAACTCTTGTTATAATGCTTATGGACCTATATAACTCTTATTGTAATGCTTATGAGCCTATATTATTCTTACTATATAATGTTTTGATGTAATTATTCTTTACTAAATGATATAAATTATAGTATTTTAAGTACTTTGTATTATTCTGAGTTTTATAGACAATCTTTTTCTTATATAAATTGTAGTTATTGTTTATTAGTGAAATATGTGAAAAGTAATATTAATAGAAATAAAGAGGTAGTTTGTATTTTAAAATTTATATTATTATGAGTTTTGAGACATGATTGATTTAAAGTTAAAAATTTTATAATATAATATATTAATTGATTATTTTGTAATTTATAAAATTCAATGACTATTTTATAATTTTTAAAAATGATCTAAAATGGTATTTGATATTAACCAATATCAATTCCGTACCATACCAAAACTAAAATTAGGATCGAGTTTGGTATGAGATTCATAATATTTATCTTTACATCTCTTCTTGAAATTATATTTTGAGTGTTATCATTGTCACGTTGTTGAAACTTATTGTCTCTTATTTTTTCACGCCTCTATTCCTTTATCATATTGTTCTTATATGCCTTTTTCATATCTTACTGATAGTCTTCCCACTCTGAAACTTCATTTCCTCCTTTATTAAATTAAATTCTTTGATAGTTTTCCAAAGGATTAATTACAAAAAATCCTAAACTTTTCTCAATTTTGTAATTACAACCTGAACTCCAAACAATGGCAATAAAATTTTCAAACTTTCAAAATTTTCAATTATAACACGACGTTAGTCTCTTTGTTATATTTGTTGACCTAACTTGATACATCTTTCAGAAATCATAAGTATTAATACATATCACCCAAAATTAATACAATAAATAAAGATTAATGAAACTACATTGTTTAATCACATAACTAAACACAACGTTGTTGTTTAAAAATGAAATTTCTAAATTACTTTACGCAGTTTCAACGCCCTCACTGTTCATTTTTAGTTTTTAGTGTGTTCTCCTTATGCCTCAACCTACTCTTGCATTGTAGCGCACTGCACCAGCAAATTGTTAGTTTCAGTTCGTTTTTTCAATGCCATCAACCCTTCTGGCATCGTAGCAAGCTCATTTTGCTCTCACATCATAGTTAGCCACATTGTAAAAATGGAATTCGTGGCTATATAAACTGATCTAGGGATTCCATTTTTAACAACAATGTCGTTGTAGTTATATAATTAAATAAGTCGTTTCATTAATCTTCATTTGTTGTATTAATTTTGACTGACGTGAATTAATAGTTACAGTTTCTCGAACATATGACAAGTCACGATAGCAAACTTAACAGAGAGACTAATTTCATGTTAGAATTGAAAAAAATTGAAAGTTTGAGTATTTTATTGTCACTTTTTGAAGTTTGGGCTATAATTACAAAATTAAACAAAGTTTGAATTTTTTTTTAATTAATCCTTTTCCAAAGTATAGCAAACTTCGTAATTTTAGATATCTTTGCTATCTATGGCTCCATCCTATGCTCTTCACAAATTTTTTTTCCTAAATAATTACTTGTATTTAATTTTTTTTTTAATTCTTGATTAAGACGAAGAGTGATTCATATATAAGATGGCTCATATTTTAACTAAAAACTTTAAGACAATTGGCTATGAACCATTTCTTGAATAAAGTGGATGTAAAATTTTAGAATCTTAATACAACCCCTCAAGTTTAACACGCCACTTGTTTACTCTTTGATCATCCAAAAGTTTGTTAGTATTGTTAAAATTTTCACTTCCTTTAAGAATGAATATTTATATGATTGTGTATACAAGAAATGATTCATAACCCAATAATTTAAAATTTTAAGTAAAAATATATAAATACTTACCACTGTAAAATGAAGAATTGTAAAAATTTGAATAACTTATAAATAAAAAATTAAAATTTGTATTTAAGTGCACATCAATTGTTATTAGACATTGTGATCAAATGAGAAAGAGGTAAGAAATTCTTTTTGTTGTCATCATCGTTCATCTTATAAATGATGTTAATATTAACTTGACATCTATGTCAAATCGTAAAGCTTTGTTTCTTATCTGGCCTTCTGCTAGCAAATCAGTTCGGCACAATGTACAAAAAAGGAGATACAGAAGAAAATGACCTAACTGAAAAGCTTTACCTTTATCCAACTTATAAAGCCGGCATTCATGATCAAACCAATTTAATATTCCATTACTTAATTTTATCCGACGGGATGAGTGAATACCACCTATAAATGGCCCACGAAAGCATGCTATTGGCACCAATCAACCTTTTCTAGTTAATAGTAAATACTACAAAGCCAAGACACAGCCGAATACATTGAGACGGAGCAAAAATGAAAGGTTTCTGGGCTATTCTATTGTTGGTTTTAGTCATGAGTACTGCAATTCCCACAGAAGCTGGCCCAGCTATATGCAAACAAGTGAAGCAACGGATTCAGCCCTGCCAAAAATATTTGTCTGGAAATGCCTCAAAACCTTCCCCTAATTGCTGTGCAGTTGTTCAAGAGCTCAAAGACCGTTCCACTGACAAATTAGCAAAGAAGGTCGTCTGTCAATGTTTAGAAGACGCATCTGAGCTGAATATTCAGGCTGCTAAAATAAAGAAGCTTCCCGGTCTATGCAACGTCGACGTTGAAATACCTTATGCCTCCAATTCGCGTTGTAGCAAGTAAGTGTATTGTTTTTCTTAATTATGTTTTCTTGACAGACTCACTAAACGTTATTCTGAAACTTCATATTACCTGTTTGGGCAGAAAATTCCAATAGGGAAAGAAAATTGCAGCTGGTGAAAGCAAGCCATTGCTAGCAGAATAAAGCATTGAGATGTACTATCACTAAAATAAAATTTAAATGATTTCGTATTATCCTAAATAATGGTGTTTCCTAAGAATGATTTTCCTTAATCAGGATTTCTTTTCCCTTGTAACCAAAGAATATCGTGTTGAATATAAATCAACAACGTTTCTGTATTGTTTTTTGACGGCGTTCAGATCTGAAGGCTTCAATCTTTAGATTGAAACATGTTAAATGTTCATTAATCTTCAAATTGGGAAGGAAAGAAATGGTTTACATATAATAGTGTTCTGCATCTTTATCCAGAAACGTTAATGCATTGAACTATGGACATATTTTTGCCGATGGTTAAAAAACCCGATCGCACCGGCCAGTTCGACCGGAATAAATACCAATAATCTAATTTTTGATCCAGTTCATACTTATAACGTTTCTAAGTAAAAACTGGTAATTAGTTAGTTAATAAATAGGCTGATTTACCGAAATTAATAACTCACTTAGCACTTTTATATCACGGGGTCCTATCATTTTTTAACGTGGGACCTACTTCAAAGAACAAGTTTCTCTCCTCTCTCTTCACACACACACACACCTACACATGTTATCAGTGTCAATGTTTTGACATTTAAAAATTATTTTCTTTTTTTAATCATTCATACAATTTAATTGATAAATTATAATTTTTGAAATTTATATTATATATTTATTTCATTATATTTTAATTAAAATATTATTTTAAAAATATGTTACTATTTTAATCTTTAAAAATATTAAATTTATTTAATCTCACAAATAAATTATATTTGTAAAATTTTAATGTCTTCATTTATCTCCTCACATTTTAATTGAAAATTTTTAAATTATTATTGTGAAAAATTAATTATTATTTTATCATGAATTTGTTTAATAAAATTAAATTATTAATTAGTAAATATGCTTAAAATAATTTATGAATGTGTTAAAAATAATATTTAAACAATAAAAAACATATTTAAAGGACATTTAAAAAAGTTAAAATAAAGATAGAGCCATTCTTATTAACTTTCTTTAAACATTTTTTAAACTTTATGAGTCTTTAAGTAAATGATGATATGAAATATTATATTTTTACTTATTCTTATTATTTTTATTCTTATTTATTATATACCAATTTTATAACCGTTTAATATCTATACCTTAAACCCTTGCTTTGACTAGTTTGATATCCGGTCTGATTTTTAAATATTGATTTTTTTATATAAACTTGTTTAGTGTATATAAGGGTCCAATCCCAAATTTGGTTCTCTTATAAAATAAGTTTTATCTAAAGCAAAGACTATATAGATTGAATATGCATGAAGGAATATAGTTGGAATAACATATTAAGGCGCTAAACCAAATAGTCAATGAATAGTAAGGTTCAAGGTGACTAGCAATAATTTTTCTTTATCTTTTACCTACATCGTTTGCTAACGAGAGTCACATTGAATAAGGGGATAATTAACGGTGAAGACGTCACTATTGCGTTATTATCTCCCAACCAATGAAAACTCTATAATAATCCATTGTTTCCACGGCAAGAATTTAATAATCACTTAAACAAAATCAAGTAACTATTATTACATTATTGAAAAAATAAGGAAAGTAAATCTTTGACAATCTTTTTTTAAGAGCAAAAATGGTATTAATAATAGATATTAAAAAGAGTACAAAAATGTTAAGATACTCATTCCACATTGATTGGATGAGAATGTGAGGGGAGGAGTGAAGCCTGTAAAAAAAGGCTTACTCCTCTTCATTCAACACATCAATCAAATAACAGTCATCTTTTATGTATAAATTAAATGATTAAGTTTGTAATCCCTAATTTTGTTTTATAGTGAAATTCTTCTCTCTTCGTAGTTTTTACCCTATTGGGGTTTTCCACGTAAATCTCTTGTATTCTTTAATTTCTTCCTTATTTCTTATATATTTTCCTTTTTTCGTGTTTTCTTTTTTTAACAAGTGGTATCAGAGCCACGCTTGAGTTAAGTTTAAATCTATTTGCCGTATGCTCTATGGTTGTCACTTAGTGTGGATCTTCCACATCAGAAAATAAATTAGATTTTGCGGTTACCCTTGGGTGTGTACTATATGCTTGTGGGACCACCTTTCGATTTTCATACCTAATGAGACCCACTGTCCCCTGATATTCTTAAATTGCTCAATGTCATCATTTGTGGGGCTCGTTTCGTGTGAGGTCCATAAGGTTACTATTCACATGTGGGGTCGACTTACGTGAAATAATGGGAGGTGCTTTTTTGGCGGAATGTCAGAAGTAAAAGGAGAATATAAGGTGGATAAATTCAATGATTGAAATTTCTCAATTTAGAAGATGAGAATGAGGGCTATCTCGGTAAAAGATAAGTATCTCACAGCGATCGTCAACAGGCCAGATAGTATCACTGATGAAAAATGGGAAGAAATGGATGCAAATGCAATGACAAATTTACATCTCGGATTGGCAGATGAGATATTGTCAAGTATAGAGAAGAAGAAGACAGCCAAAGAAATTTGAGATTATTTTATAAGTATATACGAGGCAAAGTCCCTACACAACAGAATATTTCTCAAAAGGAAGTTGTACACTTTGCGGATGTCAGAATCTTCGACAGTGACTGAGCACGTCAATACATTGAATTCTCTATTTTCACAACTTAATAACATGGGTTGTGTGATAGGGACTAGTGAACGAGCAGAAATTCTACTTCAG
>JAJMLV010000229.1:70925684-70946094 GCA_027123465.1 Erythroxylum coca
TAAGTCGACTTGTGACAACATTTTACGTAAAATTGCATCTCCGCTCTTCTATAAGTCGACTTGTGATGTGTAAGTCGACTTGTGTTGTTCAGATCTTCATGTGTAAGTCGACTTATGCTGTGCAAGTCGACTTGTGTTGCCTTCAACGGTAACATCCAACCAAATCTTCTATAATCCTCATGTAAATGCCATTTTCACTTATAAGGAAACTCCCATCTTGATTCTTCAATGATTAAATACTTGCCCATCTTGATTTGCACAATTCTTTTATTGAATATCAATCCCAAAATACCTGAAACAATTTCTTAACCAATTATATACATTTTATTATTATCAAAACATAAGTGGGATTTAATTTGTTAACCACCATTTGTCCAACATCATCGGATATGGTCCATTGAATACTTAGGAGCTAAAAGTTTCATGCAATTTGTAAAATATCAAATGGTTGTAGAATGTTGTATTAGTTGTCCATACATAGATTGCTTTAATGTGAACATTCAAAGTCAACATGTGGTATATAATCATTTGCTAATCTGAGGCATAGATAAATTTTATACTCCATGACTTTATCATGGCTAACGTTCAAAAGCAAGTTGCGGTAGAAGTGTTGATATAGGCGTTGATTATAGTATCAATAATGATGTAAAAGATTGTGCTATTAATGACAATGATGATGATGGGATTGATGAGATGTTTGAGGATTATGGGAATTATATGGAGACTATGAATGAAATTGATTTTCCTGATATAATTAGTAGTATTACAAAAGATAATTTTGGAAAGTTATTGAAAGTTGCTCAAGAAAACTTATATCCAAGGTGCTCGAAATTTTCGTAGTTATCTTTTGTTGTGAAGTTGTTGCATTTAAAGGTATATAATAAATAAAGTAACAAGTTTTTTGACATGTTAATTGTCTTGCTCAATGATGCATTACTGTTAGGTGCAAATTGCCCAAATCTTACTATGAAGCAAAGAAATTGTTAAGTGACCTTGGATTAGGATATATACCAATACATGCTTATAAGTATGATTATACTATATTTTGGAAGGACAGTTAATATCTTGAAGAATGTCCCATTTGTGGTACATCAAGTTGGCAAGTTGATGATGGGAAAGGGAAAATTTTAACACATAAAATATTGAGATACTTCCTTATTAAACCACAATTGCAAATGTTTTTTATGTCAACAAAAACAACCACAGATGTGATGTGACATAAAGAGAAACGCATTAATGATAACATTATAAGCCATCCAGTAAACCTAATGGTATGGAAAGACTTTGATGGAAAGTTTCCATAGTTTGCAAAGAATTGTCGTAATGTTTATCTTGGTTTAGCCTTAGATCGATGTAATCCATTCCATAGTATGAGTACTTCTTAAAGCTTGTGGCCAGTAATTCTAGTGCCACACAAGTTACCTCCTTGGAATTATATGAAGGAGCCTTTTATGTGATTGTCTTTACTTATTCTAGGACCTACTGTGCCTGATAAGGATATCAATGTATACAGTCAACCATTGATTGATGACTTAAACCATCTTCAGGAGGTTGGATTAGAAACTTATGATGTTATTGAAGGGGAAACATTTATAATGCATGCAACTATTTTGTGGACTATAAATGATTGTCTAACTTATGTGAATTTTTCTGGATGGAATACTAAAGGGTATATAGCGTATCCTATATGTAACCATCAAACTCATTCAATGAGGCTATGAAATAAAATATGTTATATGGGACATCATCGTTACTTAAACATGGGTTTAGATGGCGAAAAACCAAATTGTTTAATGTGAAAGTAGAATTCGATAAAGCTCTTTTGCACCTTTCTGGTGACAATGTGGTTTATTAACTATACATTTGGGTGACATTACACCTAGAAAACACCTAAGTAATAGAAGAGAAAGCAAAGTTTTATTGGGCTTAACTGGAATAAAAAAAAATTAATTGGAAGGAATTATTATTGAGGTATAATTTTCATATGATGTATACAAGAAAAAATTGTGAGAATATTTTAGGAATTTTGATGGGAATTGATGGCAAATTAAAAGACACGATCAAAGCTAGATTAGACTTGAAAGATATGAATATAACAAAATATTTGCATTTGAAAAGAAGAGGTGATGGGTCATACATCATTCCTCTTACCTGTTACAACACGTCAGAAAAGGAGAAACAAACTTTTTGTAAATTTCTTAAATCATTCAAGTTTCCTAATAGGTATGCATCTAATATAGCTCATTGTGTCAATGTCAAAGAGGGAAGGTTTTAGGGTTAAAAAGCCATGATTGTCATGGACTTTTGCAATAATTACTGCCTGTTGGAATATGCCAAAGAATGTGTCCCTAACATTGAGACAATTGGGTGAGTTTTTTTAAAAATATTATGTATGAAGACACTGAAAGTAAAAGAGCTTGAAAAAATGAAAAATGTAATAACTTTGATTTTATGTAAGCTTCAACTAGTATTCCCCCAATCTTTTTTTGCTGTTATGATGCATTTAACAATTCACTTACCATATGAGGCAAAACTTTGTGGATTGGTACAATTTCAATTATATTAACTTCTACTTTTTTTATATTATTAATTAGTAACAATTGTTAATGTCTATATTTTGTTTAGGTCTTTATGCTCTCTTAAGTGCTATGTGCATAATAGAGTTTGACCAAAAGGGTCTAGGTCTATTACAGAGGCTTATATAGTGAATAAATGCTTGACATTTTATTTGATGTACTTAAATGACATGGAGACAAGATTTAATAGACAAGAATGTAACTCTGATTTTGATCAAGATGGTAGCTTGTCAGTTTTCTCCTAAAAGTTATGGCCACTTAAAATAAGAAAATATGTGGAGTTAATTAAAGACGAACTAAAAATTGGCCATTAGAATATTTTGAACAATTATGAGGAAGTTGATATATATATATGGTGTATGTATATTATTGTTCATTCAATATTTCATATTTAAATTTTGCAGTTCAATCTATATTTCTTGATTTTTATTTACTTTTTAACATAGAGAGCACAAATATTTGATTCAAAGGAAAGGGATTGTTAATATTGAAGAAAGAATAAGGTTAAGTTCCCATCATGGTTTAGGACTCGAGTAAGTTATTGATGGAATATTGTAAACTTACGACAATTTGTATGTCAAATTAAATTCTAATTATATTTTGACTTATATACGATACGGTTACAAAACCATAAATTGCAATAGGTGAAGACAACATTATATGCTTTACCATGTGGACCTCATAAATATGAAAAATATATAAGTTGCATTACTAATAGAGTTAAATTTCATATACATGATTGAGACAGTAGACTTAGAAGCCAAAATTGTGGGGTTATTGTTAAGAGATGTCATATGAAGATTTTATTGACTTTTATGGTGTCATCTCAGAAATAATAGAGTTGCATTATAGAAAGGATAAAAAGTTTGTTCTATTTAAGTGCAAATGGTTTATTCTTGTTGACATAAAAGTGAATGGCAATATTACTAACATAAATGTTAGTAACACATGGTATGATAATGGCCCTTTTGTCCTTGCAAGTCAAGTGAAGTAAGTAATCTACCACAACGACACTGTATTGGGCAACAATAAGAAATTTGTTCAAAATTTTCAGCCCCAAAAAATTGTCTTCTGAGTGAAAATGGCGATGAAGTATATTAAGAGAATAAATCAAAGTTGAATAATTGAGCCCTACAAATAGAAGATGTAGATATATCCTCATTCCATATGAGAGATGTTAATCGTAGTACACTAGAAGAAAATGAAGTACAAGTCAATCTTATAGTAGAAGAGATGAATATTATATTGAGGATGAAATATATGACAATGATGATACTTTGGCCAAATATAATAGCGATGAAGAGTCGAATCATAATATAATTAATGATGATTTTCAAGATCTTTATCATGATAACTGAAGGTAATAAAAGTGTTGTTTATATTGTTTAAAATGTAATGTTGGTAGCATTTATCTTAAAACGTATTCTTGATATCTAAGTTACATTAATGCAAATTGTTGATGTTTGACTTATGTTAATACATATTGTTGATGTTTGAGTTATAATAATGCAGATTGTTGATGATTAAGTTATGTTAATTCGGATTCTTGATAATTGAGTTATGTTAATACGGATTGTTCATATTGTTGATGTTTGAGTTATAATAATACAGATTGTTGATGATTAGGTTATGTTAATGTGGATTGTTGATAATTAAGTTACGTTAATACGAATGGTTCATAATTAAGTTATTTTTATGCATATTGTTGATAGTTGAGTTATGTTAATATGGATTGTTAATGATTAACTTATTTTAATGCATATTGTTGACGTTTGAGTTATGTTAATATGGATTGTTGATTTCTGAGATATGTTAATTTAGACTATTGATGCTTGAGTTATAGATATCCAATATAATGACACTTGGTAGAAACAAGAGGGAGAAGGGGGCAAGTATCGAAATTGTTCCAACCCCACAACAACCAGATCAATCAAATCCTAGCCAATAATAACAATCTACTTCATCCACTAATGAAACAAGTTAACAACAACTTCCATCTATCTCAACTAGTACAAGATAGATCTACAGGATTGTTAATCTTTAACACCTTCAAATAGACTTATATATTACATGTTTAATGTGTATTTTCTTATCATTGTTCATTTATTGCCAGGTTCCAATATTAACATAAAAAAAGAGGTAGAGGTATATCTAAAGGTTGTAATGAATGGTGCAATGAACAACAAGTTGTCTATACATATTGATACTTCATAAGGTCACCCTCTAGACAACTTCAAGTTGTCTGTACATATTGATACTTTGCAAAGTTGTCCTTTAGATAAGATTCATTCAGAAAAATTATCTGATGAGTTAAGGTTAATTGCCAAAATTGAATTGCCTTGACTAAAGCATGCCAAGCAGTTGAAGGAAGACAACTTGCTAGAGAATGCTTTGGATAAAGTTTCGGTAAATTTTTATTTACTTAATTATATGCAATATTGTTTTACTTATTTTAATATTAATTACCCTTTTACTTGTTGTTCATAGATAACGCTAGAAAGCGTCGATATCGACAGCCTTAATATTTCAAACCATGTCAATTCACTGTTGAAACAAAGGACCAAGGATCATCATTATCGACTGCATCAATATTAAAAATTTTCTATAAAGAGGCAATGAGATATGTTTCCGAATGGATGTCTTCAGAAAAGTGGAGCAATTTGTGTGATTATTGGGGCTCTCCCGATGTTTACGTTTGTTTTCTTTCCCTTCACATTTGCTTCCATTAATCTTGTTACATGATTTAACGATTATTTCTTTTCTTTATTTAGGAAAAGTGTGACAAAGTCAAGGTGAACAGAGGAAAAATTATAGCTCCTCAAAACTAAGGCTCCAAATCATTTGTCGTCATTCGAAATGAAAATGTAAGTTCTTTGTTTACAAGTTATAGTTATATCAATAAACACTTTATTATTTTTTTTAAATTGTTTTTTTTTCATAAAATGAAATCAAAAGGAACTACATAGAGAAGAGTGTGATAGGATTACACTCTACAAACTGATGCACTATAAGGAAGGTCAAGGGTGGATCTTTGAAGAAGCGCACAATAACTATGTAAGTATAAAAATTTGTTTAAAATTTAAGTTTATTTATTTGTCTAGTACTAACTAATAATATTTAAATCGAATATTAATTTTTTAAAATTATAAAAAAAGATGCAAGAGTTCTTGCAAGCATCAATGTCTAAAGGAAATGAGCCAAATATAGAAGACATTTCCAATAAAGTGCCTCATACACGATCTGGATACATCAAAGGTCTTGGTTTTCGCCTTAAGCAAACTACTTCATCTTCATCAAGACTGGCATGCGTTCAACGTCTTGAAGAAGAGAACAAGTCACTTAAGAAAAAGTTGGCCAAGCATAAAAAGTACTTAAGAAATTAGTTTGTGTGGATTATGTAAGAAGTGAAGATGTAAAAGAGTCTGAATGATTAAACTAATCTTTACATTTTTTATTTTGAATATAAGTATTTTTGAAATTATAATTAAAATCTTGTACATGATCAAATTTAATGATATTTATTTTTATATACAATACTTCTAATTTTCAATTATTTTTGTATTATATTTTGTATAATAAATTAACAACAAAAAATCTAAATATTATATACAATAATAAGGATTAAAAATGTTACAAATAATTATAATTAGCATAGTATAACATTTAGTTATAATATATATTAAAAATTTGACTACATTTTACAAAACATAACTAAAAACATTTGGCTAAGTTTCTAAAAATGTAGCTAAAAATCTTTGGTAACATTTTAAAAAATGTAACCAAAACTTTTGGCAACATTTATGGAAATGTAGCTAAAAATCTTTTGCTACGTTTTTGGAAACATAGCGTTGCTAAAAACTTTTAGTTACATTTTTTAAAATGTAGCTAATAATCTTTAGCTACAAAAACTTAGCATAGCCAAACGTATGGACTACGATTTTTCAAAACATCGCTAATAGTTTTTCACTAATGAAAATAAAGCGTAGGCAAAAACTATTAGCGACGATTATAAACAAATGTTGGATATAGTTTTCAACTATAGAGATTTAGTGACATTTTCGACAATGGATATTTTGGGACTTTTATTCTTCGCTAAAATTCCATTCTGTTGTAGTGGATGGTTCTCTTTGGCTACATTAAAGCATAATTGAGAGAAACAAATATTTTCATTTATATATGGAGTGACAAACCCTAACCCATTTTTGTAGAAATTAAGTGTTGGCAAGCTAGCATAGAATTTTCAAATTAATTATTTTTAGATGGCTTGATTTGAGAGATTCTTTAATAAGTTTAATATACTAAATGAAATAGTAGTTAAAGAAACTTGAAGATTAGTTACATAATAAGAGAACAAGCCTTAAGCACTCGATAATTAAATGCATACATAAAGGCATCAGGCAATTAGAGTTTAATGGATATTGTGATTACTATGAGTGAACTTTTTGCAAAAATGTTGATATAAAAAGGAGTAGAAACTGTAGACTCTAATATCATATTCTTAACTAATCCAAATTGTAAAATTGGGTTAACTGCTAGATACTAATGTTGGAATTGATTGGTCATGCATAGTTTGTGATTGTACACACAAGGCTTGCTATTCATGATTGATTCATATATAAACACAATTTTAGATCTTCATTTTCCTTTTGATAATGTTCTATGAAAACTATTAAATAAATTGGTATGGGATTTGTTAATAAAGCTTCTGAACAAATAGAAGAAGAGGAAGAGGTGTGCAATTGTATTGTGTTTCTTGTATTTCACTTTATGAATTTAAATGTACTTATACACAGTTTGATATCTGATAAGATATTGAAATCATATTAGATACATGAGATAAAATCAAATAAGATACATATAAAATCAAATAACGAAAAATCATACATATGAGATTGCATAAAGATCTGCATATACTTATCAGCCCCCTTCAAGCTCACGGTGGGTGACCACAGTGAGTTTGTCATGAAATTTCTAAAAAGCGGATGAAGATAAAGCTTTGTTCATGATGTCGGCAATTTGATGGCTTAACAAAAGATTTTAAATTGATAGTGTCTTGTTGGTAACCAGATTTCTGACAATCAATCTCAATGTGTTTTGTGCGAGTCTGAGTGATTGGATTCGCAGTAAGAAATGTGGCAACAAGATTATCACACCCAAGTGTAGGCATAAGGTGATGGAAGCTAATTTCACTAAAGAGAGATTTAAGCGAATAAAGTTTAGCAGCAACAAGGGCTATACTTCATTATTCAGCTTTAGTACTAGATCTTTGCACTCTAAGAAATGAGATTTGGTCCAAGAAAGATACAGTAGCCAGAAGTAGAGCGATGATCATCAAGACAAACTGCCCAGTCAACATTACAGTAGGTATGAATGGAAAGAGAAGTTGGTCGGGTAAAGTGGAAACCAGAAGTGGGTGTAGAGCAAAGGTATCAAAGTATCCATTTAACAACGGTCCAATGAAAGTAAGTAGGGCAATGGAGAAATTGAGAGCTTTATTGACTGCAAATTGAATATCAGGTTAGGTAAGACAGAGATATTGGAGAGCAGCAACAGTACTTCAATATTCATAAGGATCAGTGAGAGGAGTTCCATGGTTTTTTGAGAGAGGAAGAGTGGGGGTTATTGGTGTGTTGGTTGGTTTGGATTAAGCAAGACCTGTGCGGAGAAGAAGATCTTTGGTTTATTTAATTTGGGTAAGTAGGAGTCCAGTAGGAGTGCGTTTTGCCTCCATACCAAGAAAGTAATGAAGAGGGCCGAGATCTTTAATGGAAAATTCAGTGTTTTTATTGTGAATGAGATTGGTGATGAAAGAAGGCGAAGAGCCAGTAATTAAGAGATCATTGACATAAACTAGGAGAAAGGTGGTATGAATAAATAGAGAAGTGTTTGATTTGGTAGAGATGATCTTGAGATCAAGTAGTTTTTGGCTTAGTCGATGTAACCAAGCTCGCAAAGCCTGCTTTAAGCCATAGAGGACTTTTTGAAGATGACATACATGAGAAGGCTTGTGATGGTCAATAAAATCAAGAGGTTGAGCCATGTAAACCGGTTCTTGTATGTGTCCGTTGAGAAATGCATTTGTGACATCAAGTTGACGAATGGACCAATTTTTAGACAAAGCAATAGTGATGATGAGGTGGATTGTAGTGGGTTCGACTACAGGACTAAAAGTATCTTTGTAGTCTATTCCAGGAGTTTGATGATAGCCTTTGGCAACTAAACGGGCTTTGTGTCGATCTAGAGTACCATCATAATTTCTTTTTGTGCGAAAGACCCATTTATATCCAACAATATTGGCATTGGGTGGTAAAGGAACAAGAGTCCATATATGATTACGATGTAGAGTAGAGAATTCATCAAGCATAGCTTGGCACTAGTGTGAATATTTGTTGGCTTGAGTTAAGGAGGTAGGATCGGGTTTATGTGAGGTTTGCGTATAGGTAAAATAGGTGACATAATCAGACAGGATTTGAAGAACACGAGTGTTATCACGTGTTTAAGTAATCATTTGATGTTGAGGTAATGGGGAAGGGGGTGAAGGGGTTGATAAGATCTCAGGTGGGGAAATAATAGGTGTCAATAGGAGAGGTAGAGAGATGGTAGAGATAGAGGGTGTGTTAGGGGTGAGGGAAGGGAGAGTGGCATATGGAAAAATATTTTCAAGAAAATAGACATGTTTAGAGATGTAAAGTTTAGAGGTGTTAGGATTAATGCAATGATATCCTTTGTATTGTGCCGCATACCCAATAAAGACACATTGTATAGATTTTAAGTAACTTTATTTGTACATGTTGCCCCAAGAAATGGAAAACAAGCGCAACCAAAAACACGAAGGTGAGATGGATCAGGTGACTTGAGAAAGAGAATTTCATAAGGGGATTTGTGGTGAAGGATAGGTATGGGGAATAGATTAATGAGATGTGTAGTTGTAGAGAATGCATCAAACCATAGGGATTTAGGTAAAGAGGCATATAGGAGAAGGGTAAGGCTAGTTTTAGTGATGTGACAAATTTTTCGCTCAGCAAGGCCATTTTGTTGTGGAGTATAAGGACACGAAATGCGGTAAGAGATACCATGTATGGTGAGATAAGTGGCAAAGGTGCCTTTGATAAGTTCAGGTACTCCATCGCATTAGAAGGTTTTAATGGTTTTGGAAAAGAGATTTTCAGTATTTGTTTTAAATTTTTGAAATTGAGAAAGAGCTTGATTTTTGTGAGTTAAAGGAAAAATCCAAGTGTAACAACTAAAGTCATCAATGAAAATTATGAAGTAGTGATAACCAGAAAGAGAGATGGATGGTGATGGTCCCCAAATATCACAATGACTAATTTGTAGTGGCATGGTAGAAACATGAGAAGATGAAGGAAATGGAAGATGAGTACTTTTCCTAATAACAATTATTCATTATATAGGATGGAAATTTAAAAGGAAGAGACAACCTAGAAAGTATGGCAGAATAGGGGTGACCTAGATGTTGATGCCACCAAGTGAGCAAAGTGGATTTGGCTTGGAAAGCAATCAAATTATTGAAGTGATGTGGGATCTTGATAGGGTAGAGATTATTGTGGATGGATCCCACGAATAATGGCATCTTGGTTTTGAGATCCTTCACAATATAACCAAATGAATTAAATTCAATAAGACAAGAGTTATCTTTCACGAACTTAGCAACAGAGAGTAAATTATAAGATTTGGAAAAATTAAAATATTGTTAAGATGAAGGGAAAGATGTTTTGTGGAGAAAGTAATATTACCAATAGAAGAAATAGGAAAAGTTTGTCCATAACTGACAATCACTTGATTTGGACCATTGTAGGGGATTTCAAATTCAACAAGATGAGGATTTTGTGTCATATGATTGGTGGCACCAGTATCTGGAAGCCATTCAGTAAGAGTGCTAGAGGAAGGATTTGACGATTCTTGAATATTTAATACGATAAAGGTAGTGTAAACATCTGTGGTGTCAAGTGGAGGGTGTTTTAGATGATTTCGAGATTCAAAATATCTGAACCAGTAGTGAGCTACAATATGTCCCCATTTCCAACAAATATGACATTGGGTAGGAGGTTTATTTGGGTAATTAGGTTGCTAGGCTAAATGATTAGACTAGGTCTGATTTGAGTTAATATAATGGGCTTGAGAGTGTGAGTCATAGGTGTATAGGCTTGTGGACTTAAAGGTGTGATTGTTCTTAATCCTACTGGAGCTGGAAAAATTCATGTGGCACGGCCCATCGTCAATCTGCTACTGTCCATGGAGCCCAATAGGGTTGAAAGAATGTGAGCCCCTTCATCCTCGCGCTTCTCTACTGCCACCGCGTCCACTAGAGGGATGAGAACCTGCAAAAAAAATAGCAAATGCAACTCTTGTGGAACAGAAGAGTGAAAGGACAAGAGTCGTTACTCGTGGACAAGAAGTTTGGCTCGAAGGTCACCAAAAAAGACCAGCAATTCGCGATGTTCAATCGTTGTGATGAAGGATTCCTAGTCCGAAGGTAAACCAATGAAAGTAAAGAGGACAAGGTCTTCGTCCGAGATGGTAGCAGCATGTTCATCAGTAGCTGTGGAGACTAAGGTAAGGAAATCAATGATCGAGAGGTCCCCCTTTTTTAGGGTGTGAAGCTTGCATCAAAGTAAAGAGCGTTGGGAGTTGGACTGCTGCAAAAAATGACATTCAAGAGCCAACTAGAGATCACGAGCAGTGGCGCATCCAATGGCAAGTCTTGCGGTAGAGTTGGACAGGGAGGCGGTGAGGAAGTAATAAACCAGTCGATCAAGCATTTGCCACTTGAGGTATTCAGGAGACATATCACTTGGAGTTGTAGGGGGTGCGAGGATATCACTATTGACGTATCCAATAAGGTCAGAGGTAATAAGAATAGCTTGAATTTGATTGTGCCAAATGAGATAATTGGATGAGTCTAATTGTGTAGTTAAGAAGTTTGTGATTTGGTTGAATGGTAGTGTGGGCGAGGTAAGGTCATACATTGTGATTGTTGTGGTGAGAGTGTGTTATTTCTGTAGTATCTGATAGGTGTTTGATGAAATGACTTGTAGTGTAATTTCTGGCTGTGTTGGGTGTTGAATATGTGAAGTGTGTAATGCAAGTGTCTTGGTTATGGGTGAATTTGTGATTTGTGTTTGGGTAGGACTGAAACTGGGTGAGGATTAGAGAAGTTTTTTTTTGACGAATGAGGAAGGTGGCTAAAAAAAAGTATGGAAGTGGGCCCTGATACCATGAAAGAATAGGGAGAAAGACAATTTGCATGTAATTGTTTTGTATTTCTGATGCATTTTGCTGAATGTATTTACAGGTATTTATACACATTGTAGTATCTCATAAGATATCAAAGATCATATGAGATCATTGAATATCATATGAGATACATGAAATAAAATCAAATAAGATACAATTAAAGATAAAATCAAATCTATGAGATTACATGAAGATCATTTATCAGCCCCCCTCAAGCTCACGGTGGGTGGCTACAGTGAGCTTGTCACGAAATTTCTGAAAAGCGGATGAAGGTAAAGCTTTGGTCATGATGTCAGCAATTTGGTGGCTTGACGAAAGATGTCGAATTGATAGGCTCTTGTTGGTAACCAGATCTCGTACAAAATGAATATCAATCTCAATGTGTTTTGTGCGAGTCTGAGTAACTGGATTCGCAGCAAGAAATGTGGCACCAAGATTATCACACCAAAGTGTAGGGGTGAGAGGTGGGAAGTTAATTTCACCAAGGAGAGATTTAATCCAACAAAGTTCAGCAGCAGCAAGAGCTATACTTCGGTATTCAGCTTTAATACTAGACCTGGCAACAGTAGGTTGTTTCTTTGCACTCCAAGAAATGAGATTTGGTCCAAGAAAAATACAGTAGCCAGAGGTAGAGTGACGATCATCAAGACAGCCGACCCAGTCAGCATCACAGTAGGCATGAATGGAAAGAGAGGTTGGGCAAGTAAAATGGATACCAGAAGTGGGTGTAGAGCGAAGGTATCGAAGTATCCGTTTAACAGCGGTCCAGTGAATGTCGGTAGGACAGTGAAGAAATTGAGAGACTTTATTGACTGCAAATTGAATATCAGGGCGGGTAAGGCAAAGATATTGGAGAGCACCAACAGTACTTCGATACTCAGAAGGATCAGTGAGAGGAGTTCCATGGTTTTTGGAAAGAGGAAGAGTGGGAGTTATTGGTGTGGTGGCAGGTTTGGATTGCGCAAGACCGATACGGAGGAGAAGATCTTTGGTGTATTTAGTTTGGGTAAGTAGGAGTCTAGTAGGGGTGTCTTTGGCCTCCATACCAAGGAAATAATGAAGAGGGCCGAGATCTTTAATGGAAAATTCAGTGTTGAGGTCATGAATGAGATTGGTGATGAAAGAAGGTGAAGAGCAATCAAGATATCATCGACATAGACCAGGAGAAAGGTGGTGTGAGAAGAGGTGGTATGAATGAATAGAGAAGTGTCTGATTTGGTATAGATGAATTTGAGGTCAAGTAGTTTTTGGCTTAGGCGATGAAACCAAGCTCGTGGAGCCTGTTTTAAACCGTAGAGGGCTTTGTGAAGGCGACAGACATGAGAAGGATTGTGAGGATCAATAAAACCAGGAGGTTGAGCCATATAAACTGGGTCTTGTAGATATTCGTTGAGAAAGGCATTTGAGACATCAAGTTGACGAATGGACCAATTGTTGGACAGAGCAATAGTGATGATGAGGCGGATTGTAGTGGGTTTGACTACAGGACTGAAAGTATATGTGTAATCTATACCAGGAGTCTGATGATAGCCTTTGGCAACTAAACAGGCTTTGTATCGATCTAGAATACTATCAGAATTTTTTTTTATACGAAAGACCCATTTACATCCAACAATATTTGCATTAGGTGGTGAGGGAACAAGAGTTTAGGTATGATTGCGATGGAGAGCAGTGAACTCATCAAGCATAGCTTGTCGCCAGTGTGGGTATTTATTGGCTTGAGTGAAGGAAGTGGGATCGGGTTCCGAGGAGGTTTGTGTATGAGTAGAATAGGTAACATAATCAGATAGTATTCGAGAAACACGAGTGTTATCACGTGTTCGAGTAATCATTTGGTGTTGAGGTAATGGGATAGGTGGTGCAGGGGTTGATACGGTGCCAGTTGGGGAAGGAACAGATGGTACCGGTAGAGGTAGAGAAATGGTAGAGATAGAGGGTTTGTTAGGGGTGAGGGAAGGGAGAGTGGCATAGGGGAAAATATGTTCAAGAAATCGAACATGTCGAAAGATGTAAATTTTGGAGGTGTTAGGATCAATGCAACGATATCCTTTGTATTGTGTCGAATACCTAATAAAAACACATGGTAGAGATTTTGGGGTAAGTTTGTCGGTACGCATGGCCCCAAGAAAAGGAAAACAGGCGCAACCAAACACACAAAGGTGAGATAAATCAGGTGGCTTGAGAAAAAGAAGTTCATAAGGGGATTTGTGATGAAGGATAGGTGTTGGGAAGAGATTAATGAGATATGTAGCTGTAGAGAATGCATCAAACTAAAAGGTTTTAGGGAGAGAGGCATGTAGGAAAAGGGTAAGTCCTGTTTTAGTTATGTGTCAAATTTTTCGCTCAGCAAAACCATTTTGTTGTGGAGTATGAGGACACGAAATACAGTAAGATATACCATGTGTGGTGAGATAAGCACCTTTGATGAGTTCAGGAGCTCCATCGCATTGGAAGGTTTTAATATTAGTGGAAAAGAGATTTTCAGTGTTGGTTTTAAAGTTTTGAAAATGTGAAAGAGCTTGATCTTTGTAAATATGGATATTTATTTTCTAATTCACTTTTGTTAGTCGGGATATAACTTTATCTTACCAAATAAAGTTATATTTGGATGGTGTCATTCAATTGGTTAGTGTAATGTAATCTAATAAGTGGGTAGACTAGTTTGATTGTGATTATGATTTTGATTTCTAATTTCACCATGGAGCCCAAGATGCTTATATATAGCTAATTTTGAGTCTTGGTTCTCATCACATAAAGGTAGAACAATCCTTTGTACACTTTGAAGGAAAGCAATAAATGTTGGTTTTGTGTTATCTCTTGAGTTCTTTTAATGCTGCCTTTGATTACTTGTTGCTTTCGTAATATTCTTACTCAAGTTTGAAAGTTAAATACTTGGAGAGTCATGATTAGTTTGAGAATAAGTTTCGTTAGCCGACGATCGCATAGGAAAAACCAAGTCTTATTTAAATAGGCCTAAGGAAGATCGTCACTTAAAGGTATAGACGCAACTTCCATATAAGTAAAGTGTCTAAATGGCCTTTGTAACGCTTGCCATGGTTCTGGTAAATTAATATAATTTTCTAAACTTTAGGTGGTTTTCCCCGCTTCCCACTTTGTTGACTTCTTGTCATTATCGTCTTTGACTTTAGCCACCTAAAGAATCTCTTTTATAATTTTCTAACTTCTAGCCCTCTTTACACATTCTTCATTGTGTCTGTTACCCATTCCCAACACATTCATCAACCATGTTTTGAACTTCTGCTATCCCCAAATTCTTTTGTTCAATATTTACTAAGCTTTTATATTTTGAGCTCATTTTATTTGTGGGTTAGATATTTTAGCCTATCAATAATTTAAAAATAATATTTTTATTATTTAAAATATTGATAACTATACTTACCAAAAATAAAAGAAAAATTCCTAATGGAATTGAAATATACATCTTTTTCAATATAACCATTCTACGTACGTTTTTCAATAAAGACATAATGAACATCTACTCCCTTCTTACTTTTTTCCCCCCATGTTTTTCTTTGCTACATAAAATCAAATTGAGCCCGCGTGAAATGGAATATTATGACATCCCTCCTCTTTTATTATAGAAGTAATCAAAACATAACTAAGGAAAAAGTATCTAGCTTATTCGTTAATACCGGAAATAAATATATTCAAATATAATTTAGTTATCTTATAATTCACCATAATGTATTTTATGACTTTCTAAAGTGTCAAATAAAACTAAGCTCTATAATCAATTAGCCCCATTTTATAGTAAAAAGGGAAATTTATGATAGGCTAATTTATTTAGCAAAATAACACTTTTATAATAACATGTTATATCAAAATATAACATGTTAACCTTGTCTTAAGTTTTTTAATTTCCATTAATACTTACAAAAAACGTGACACGTCAGTTTATCAAAAATAACTTATTTATTAGGTAAGAATAAGACTACTTCTTATCAAACTTTCCTAAATTTCGCGCTTTAACGAGACTTTAAGGCTTAAGCTGAAGGTGACGGTAATAATGATTAAGTACAAGCATGAAAGTATAAAAAAATTGCTTCTCATCCTCATCATTAACTTCTACTTGTAATGAAAAATTAAATCCGTATCTAAGCCATCCACTTACATCTGATGACACAATTAATAATACAAAAACCTGACAATGACAAATAAAATGTTTGAAAATGAAATAATTTACACAAGTCTCTCAAAGCTACCAATTCCCTAAACGTGACTAACAGGTTTTAACGGGTCCGTGGATCGCTCACCGTCGTGTTCATTGGTTTCCAATCCAAGAAATAAACGATCAAACGGTGATGATCTGATGGACCTTGATAAAGATTTCAATGGATGACTACTAGTATTAACATTTACCCGATCTTGGTCACCTACCCTTTTGGAGGACCGGCCCGAACCGATTCTTGATATGAAAGCCGGCGTTCTTGAATTCCGGTCGGGTTGCTTTTCCTGGTCGAACAGCTCAAAGTTCTTACTCCGTTCAACACCGACACTCTTGCTCCGATAACCCCTTCTAGAGCTACTCACCCTAGGAAACGCTACGCAACTTTTTGCTCGATTCAAGTGGTTGTTCAGTAACTGGTTACGTACCTCCTCTGGTAGTATCAACGTAAATCGGTCCAAGTTTTCTCCTGGCTGGACCAAGGAGTGTCCGGTTGAGTGAGACCTCGGAAAGAGTCTACCAATCCGCCATCCTGTCGACCATGAACGAAGTGACCGGTTCGGAATTGCCGGATTCAGTAAGTTCACATCTTGAGATTGTGTTGACGGCGCTGGTTCTTCCATATTCTGATTATTAACATCAGCAACTTGAATTACAACACGGTCTAGTGCTTCTTCACCGACATCGGGTCGCTGTTCTGGTCGAATCGAGCCGTTTTCCGGTTCGAAGTTGAGAATTAAACCGACCTGTGAATCTCCCGGTTTAGGAAGTAAATTGGCACGGCAAACAGGGCAGGTGGTGTGCGAGGCCAGCCATTCACCGATGCAATCCGGGTGAAAAACGTGATTGCACTTGGGGATTAAACGCAAGGTTTCGCTATCTTCAAACTCGTTTAAACACACAGCGCACTCTAACGACCCCTTGCCTATCTTGAGTCCTTTAACTGATGAGTATTGGAAGGTAGGAAAAGTATCGATGACCGCTGCCTCGAGCCCCGGGCCCGCCCTACGGGACCTCCGAGCTCCGCCGAGTATCAAATTGGCAGAAGAGTCGACACTGCCTCTGATTCTGCAGTGCCGAAAGTAAACGGTGACAAACCCCAGTAGAAAGAAAGCGCTTACTACAACCACCGTGAGAATAGCCATTGGAGGCTTGAAATTCTGGCCCAAAGCGAACGGAACGGGTGGTGGCGGCTGTTGGGCTGGCGGCCCGATCTTTTGTGCAATCGTAGAGGGCAACGATGAAAGGAAGAGAATTAATATTATTCTGAAAATGCCATGGTTGACGCTTACAAGATGGAGAGGTGAAGAACCACCGGTACTTAACGCCTTAACTGTCATCGCCGATTCCTTCTTCAAATATCAGTCACTTCCTTCTCACGAGTAATCGTGAATGTTAGAACTGATGCCAATTACAGTTACTATAGAGGTTAAGGATATAAATGTATGCTCGGCTTGTTTAATAATTAAAAAGCAAAGCACAGTATAAAGATGAGAAAGGTAGGAGACGTGAAGCAGAAAGTAAACATAAATACAAAGGGAGTAGGATTAGGTTAGCTTCTCTCAACATCAAGTAGAAATGGAAGAGGGGTGGTTGAGCCTGATCAGTGAAAGAATCGTCAGCTCTTTTGTGACATCGGGTTTTTGACTCTTAGAAATATTGAGAACCGTAAGTAACAGACAATGATTTGGTACCACGTAGCAGCCACATAGTTGGTAACTGGGTGGATGATTTTGAATTTAGAGTTTGGACAAATAAGAGTTTTGGGTTCGTCTCCGAAACAGACAATGGTTTACATGGTCAAAGAATGGCTTCACTCAAGTGCCAGTCTAGGATGGCGTTCGGTCTTGATATAGTAATAGTTAGCAATATGATACATGTGGAAGCATGAAGCACGACTATATCTAAGGAACGACTAACTTGATGACGTTCACTGATTTAATTATTATAATTAAAAGTTATTTTTAATATATAAAAATATTTAAGTTGATAATAATTATTATATAAGGTCCCATATTAATGATTTTTTATGTATTCTTTTGGGAAAAAAATGTTTGCAGTGAACGTCTGGACCCTGGTTCTGGCTATCTAGTCTAGGAAAATGAATTGCGGTCAATCTCATATACTTCTCCCATAGTTCTTATCTTGTAGGCTGTGGCTAGTCAACTTTGCCTTAATTCTACCCATAAGTGCTATTTCTCCGCAGACTAGTTTGATCTTCCGCTGTACAAGCTCCATTTTTCCTTTCTCCGGACTAGAATGTCTTCTTCTGATCTTTATTTTTCAAAGCTACTCTCAATGTAAAACGAATAATCAAATCTGCTCTCAGGTTTCAGTAGTTTGACCTATTATTCAGTACATTAAAATCCTATGGTGTTAATGATGAATACCAACTAGCGTAAAGTCATCGATTAAATTCGATAAGATGACCATCACATTACAAATACTGTATATGCCTACAGAGTTTACAACCAGGGATGGATCTAGGGGGACTAGCAAGGACTATAGCCCCTACAAAACTAAAATTTTTTAGAATATGTGTATATAAATAATAAATTAAGTAGGACTATAACCCCTACAAAACTTAGTTCCTTGCCCCTCAAGACTAAAATCCTGGATTCGTCACTGTTTATCACTAAATCTCCGTGATAATGAATGGTTTATCTGATTCCTCCCGCAATGTTTGTGTATATAATTGTTATGTGATGATGGAACTCTATCCATGTATGATGTATCTGTTAGTAAGACTTGTAATAACTGAAGCACCTCAAATATATTATAATGGCGAAAAGGTACCCATACTTTTCGGGCATGTATCGTAATTAATATTAAATATAGTAAAAGCCCGCCATTCTAGAATATAGGAGAGATTGAAATAAAAGAAAAGAGAAAGGACAACATCACAAGTGGTTTCTGATTACGTGTAGATTAGGAAATACTAAAGAGTAAATAGAAATGGTTTTTTTGGTCAGAAATTCAGTTTTTATCTTGTTTAAGACGATATTATCCACTCTTCTTCTTCTTTTTTTTCTATCTCACAATGATAGATAGATGAGATTCTCTTACACAAGATAGGAACTAGGTTCTTGGGATCAACTATAACACATGATCATCTCATTTTAAGGAAGTTTATTTTTTAAATTTTAAGGATGGATATTATTTTTTCTCATATTTTATTTAATTGTGTATTATTATCAGAGTTGTATTGATTTGTATATATGCTACCGTGTGGAACTTTCTCATTTTCCATTAAATTCTTTGTCGTGCTCTTAACATTACACTTGCCATTAAACTTGGTTATTCTGAATGTTACTGGTGGACATCTCTCCAACGACTTCCTTATGAGCCTGCGAATTAGCATAATCACAGGAACACAATTCAAAGTGACAGACGTAAAGTGCAGATTCACCACCAACAAGCGAATTCCCACAAGCATGAAATGGAAGGATACAAAGAAGAGTGAGCAGAAGAAACGAAATTATACAAGTTTAGAAACTATGTGTCTGCGAAGCCATACTCGTGATATAGTTATCCACGACCGCACTAGTGAAAGGGCAAATTATGGCTCCGTATTCCATGCCCGCGAGACAGTAATCTGCGGTACCTTAATCTCACTGTCTGCGATGTCCCCAATCCATGATATTGACACCGTTAGCTCATTCGGCCACGTGTCATGGGTCATGTTTCATACAGTCAACTTACATACCAACACCACGTGACCTACGTGTACAACCAGAACTACAACGGACTATAGCTACTCTAACTTTTATAACTCTTGTAGATAATTTCAATTCTGAAAAAACTGATTTGGAAAGCAATATATCTGAAGTTTTTGTAACACCATCAAATTGTTTCTTTTCGAAGTTTATTGAAAAATGAAGAGTTCTTTTTTCACCGATCTCTTCTAGAGTACTTCAATAACCTTGAATCATATTCCCTCCAAAATTCAAAGGTTGCAGAGATGAGTACGCTCTACACCTACCTTATTTAAGGATATTGTGTAGCTCCACAGACAACTTCATCGCATGCAATTATACCCTGACCAAAATGTTCACAATAATGTGTTTAAATAAGAATTTTAGGACCAGTTAGCACTTAGAGCTTTTGTATAATCAAATGTTTAAGATGCTGCTATCTGGTCGGGTCGGCTACATTAGGCCCAGGTCCAGTCTGTGATCTACGGCTCATTCATGAGTGAGAGACTCCCATGTATACGTAAAGACTTAAACCTAGCTATTGCTTTATATATAAGGTACAATTCTATTATAACGAAGGTACGCACACTCATAACCCTAGTTTTCTCTGCTTACAGCGATCTCACCTTCACCAAAAAACTGACTTGAGCGTCGGAAGGACTTATCGGGAAACAACCCCCGACGTGCCTTCTTTGTTT
>JAJMLV010000229.1:71313863-71344381 GCA_027123465.1 Erythroxylum coca
CACAAGCAATGTCACATAATGCAAGCAAGCATACACAAGGCAATTTGCCCATACACACAATAACCATAAACATATTATCCACCTAATATCGCTCGAGTATCCGACTCACTGGTGTCCTTCCTCTTGCGATTGGGTCGGGTCGGCTTGGTTTCCTATAACAAACCAAGTTTCCATTCAATCAATATCCAAAAGAGTTATTCCATAAAGCTTGAAAAGCAAAAGTAAAGCACTAAAAGTCTCCACTCGACTTTCATATAAATTCTTGAACCCTTAAAGGCTAATTCCGAATTTCCTTTCTTCATAAACTTGTAGCCTTTTATTTCTCATTCACAACGAATCTGAAATCACCTCAATTGGACATTTACAACCCAAGATATGCTCAAAAATCTCCTTTAGCAAAATTGGACGCTCGCCACGACGAGCCAACTTTCTTCGTACATCGCGACGAGCCATCCTCGCACATCGCGACGAACGCTTCTCTCCTACGTCGCGGCGTGCCTCCTTCGTACGTCGCGATGAACGCTTCCCCGCTCATCGCGACGAATTTATTTATTATACGTCACGACGAGCTCCACGTCGCGGCGTGTTCATACGCACGTCGCGACGTGCGGGTCTGAAGCTCGACTCCGAAACCCATTTTCCTGCATTTTCTAACTTCAATCCTTACCCAAACTCAAATGCAACACATCTAAACCTTAGATCAAGTCTTATGCTACCTTTCTAACTCAACAGCAACTCAAAATCAGCCAAAAATGCATCAACCCAAGAAATCTACCCATTTTCACCCTAAAACCCTAAAACTACCGATTCTCTTCATTCCTACAATCTTCTAAGTTTAAATCTAACCATAACAAGTTTAAACGAAGCATAACTTACCCGAAAATTGTCGGAAATCTCAAAGATCGAAACTCTCTTCTTTCCCTTCTCTTCTTCCTCCCCACGATACTCTTCTCTTCTTCTTTCTCCTTCTTTTCTTTTCTTCCTTCTATTTTCTTACTCTTAACTCTAACTAGGATGGGTAAATACCATTTTACCCCTCCTTCAAAGCCTAAACCATTCTAACTCAAGTAAACTTCCCAAAATGCCCTCATATCTTTTTACCCCTTTTTAATCCTCACTAAACCACAATTAAACCTTAATTATCCAATAATACTCCATAATAAATCAACTAAGGCATAAACTCACAATTATCACAATTTATGCTTAATGACATCATAAAAAAAATTCGGGGTCTAACAACTTCGGCAACCACGATTGTTGGAATGGTGTAGACAATCTTTGCTCCAATAAACACTTCAAACTACGGTGGTCGATACGAACAATAAAAGAATTCGGAGTCAGATAATAATGTCATTGTTTAATGGCCTTGATGACCGCCAGAAATTCCTTCTCGTACGTTGATAAACCATGATGTCTTGGTGCTAAAGATTTGCTTAAATAAGCAATGGGATGTCCTTCCTGCTGTAAGACAGCTCCGATTCCTTGATCACAAGCATCCGCCTCCACTACAAAGGTCTTGGAGAAATCCGGCAGGGCTAATACTGGAGCAGTCATAATTGCGTTCTTCAAAGTTTCGAAAGCGTGTTGTTCCTTCTATCCCCAATTCCAGTCATCGATTTTCTCCTTGGTAAGTAATTCAGTCAAGGGCTTCATTATAATTCCATACCCTTTAATGAACCGTCGGTAATACCCTGTGATGCCCAAAAACCCTCGCAACTCCTTAAGGCATGTGGGGGAAGGCCAGTCCTCGATGGTCTTGACCTTCTAGGAATCAGTAGCTACCCCTAATTCTGAAATTGTGTACCCCAAATACTCAATCTGGCGAGCTCCGAACACGCATTTGCTTCCTCGTAGGTACAACTGATTATTCAACAGTGTGTCAAGCGCCACAGACAAGTGTTCAACGTGTAGAGACAACGAAGAACTATAAATCAAAATATCGTCAAAAAATACTAAGATAAATCGACGGAGGAATGGTTTGAACAATTCGTTCATCACGCGTTGGAATGTTGATGGCGCGTTCGTCAGACCGAAGGGCATTACCAAGAATTCGTAATGCCCTTCGTGTGTTTTAAAAGCTGTCTTCTGGATATCGTTGGGTTGCATCCAGATCTGGTGATAACCCGAACGGAGATCCAACTTTGAAAACCAACTTGCCCCATGCAATTCATCCAAGAGCTCTTCAATTATCGGTATGGGAAATTTTTCCTTCACCGTGTACCGGTTCAATTCACGGTAATCAACACACATTCTCCACGAATTGTCCTTCTTCTTAACCAGCCCATAGCTGTGGCGTATGAACCCCTGTTTCAGTAGTTGTTGTACTTCATGTTCTATGATGGTTTTCTGCACCCTGGTATAATGATAGGTTCTCACGTTGATTGCTTCGATTCCATCTTGGAGCACAATCTGATGATTGAACAGATGGTCCGGGGGTAGCTGGGTAGGCTCCTGAAATACCTCGGCATAATTGGCCTACACCACGTTGACTTCATCGAACACACTCCCTTGCTCCTCTGTTAGTCGTATTTGTTGGAACTGATACTCCATAGGAGTAGAGAGTTGTAACATGAAAAGTTTCCCCCTACAGTTCCCTGCAACATTTTCTGAAGACCCTTACTGTTAATGATTCTGGATTTGCTATCCGGACCCCCCGTTAGAGTTACCACCTTCCCATTCCATCGGAAGGTCATCTTTCGAGTGCAGAAGTTACACAGAACATAATCCAGGCCCACTAACCACTGAACTCCCAAAACAACGTCACATCCTCCCAATGCGATCACCAATGCGTCCATGCAGAAGGATAAACCTTACATAGTCTACTCAAAGTTTTTACAACACTGAGTACACTGCAATTGTAAACCTCCTCCCACCATTATAGTGATGGGTACAATATCCCGCACTTCGCATGCTCCCCTCTTAACCACTGATATGTCCACAAAATTATGGGTGCTGCCATTATCAACGAGAATATGTATCTGTCTCCGTTGATGGATCCCGAGCAATCTCATTTGTCTGAGTTCACTCTCATTCGCAAACCCCGTGATGGCTTGCATGGAAATCATCGGATATTCTTCCCCCATCACCTCAGCTTCGGAACTCTCTCCTGTAGGGTCCATAACGTCAGTACCAGAATCCTCTTCAGATATCAAGAAAAATTGAAGTTGTCTCTTCGAACATTGATGGCCTGGCATGTATTTGTCATCACACCAGAAACATAACCCTTTAGCACGTTTAGCGTCAAAGTCCCTACTACTCACCGTCCGAGGAGCTCTGTATCGACTTGTCGCAGAGCGTTGGTTAGAGGTGGGTAAGGTTCTGTCTGTAGGTGGAGGAACCATAGGTTGTTGCGTGGGTGGGGAAGAACCCATGAAGCTCTTCCCAATGTCAGGGTGGCGAACCTGTGAAGTTCGATTCAACATTGAGGCTCCTATTGCCATTAAAACAGCTTCCTGTTTCCTAGCTAAGGTGTAAGCCTGGTGCAATGTCTATGGTTTGTGTAACTGCACCGCAATCCCACCCTCTGGTTTGAGTCCTTTCACAAAGAACCCAACCAAATATTCTTCTGATAGTGCTAGTCGATTGGAATGATGATCTAATTCAGCACGGTTCCCGTCTGCTACAATGCCTTGAAGTCGCCAACCGGGTCATCAAATAACTCAGCGTCAAACCTCTATTTCAAGGCTTTCGTAAACTCCATCCATTCCAGGGCCTCAGTCTTAAGACGGTTCCGAATGAATAGTTGATACCATTCCTACACCTTCTCATCCATGTGAAGAATGGCAACGTTAACCTTCATGCATTCGGGGGTCTGGTCCACCTGAAAAAATCGTTCACAGCGATATATCCATAATTTGACGTTGTCTCCATCAAAGGTAGGAAAGTCAAGTCGTCCTAAACGAAGAGAACCGCCATTATCCTCCTTTTGGATTGGAACAGGCGTAGGTTGCGAGGGGGTTCCCAAGAGACTACTGCTTTCCCCTTGTTTAGATCCTTCCATGGAGAGCGTGGAACGTATTTCTCCCATGTCCTTCTCCAATCGCTTCGTTCGTCCCTGTACCTCTGATAATAACCTGTCACTCCGATCCTGCAACTCCAACAACAGACGTTCATGACACCCTTGTGCCTCCATGAGACCTTTCAAGGTCTCCTCCAAAGGCCTGAACTCCGCACCTCTAGTTTCCTCCGCCATTGTGTGGACATAATCGGTTCTCTGATACCAATTGTTACAAGAAAACTAAGAATCGACCAAATCACGTTTATAGAATATGCGTTTACAGCGAATGTAGTAAAGAAGACAGACAAAGGGATTTCAAGAAAACAAGGACTTAACAACATGACAGTGACACCATACACCAGACATCCGTAAAACTTCTGTAAACCTACGATATATAGCCTATCACGTGAGTTTCCCTACACCAGCACGCACGCTACTTGTCCTGGGTCGGCCTGCAAAACGCTCCGCAACACCTTAGCTCCAAACTGTGTCGTCTTATCTTTAAGGTCCTTCGTCTTCGAAATTAGCCGTAACAGAGTTCAACTGGTAATCTACATTAAACTCATGTTTCTAAAGACTTGTAATCAAAATCCTGTAATCTTCTCACTTATAATCCTTTTCTTTCATGTGAGTTTGACGATTCATATCCTTCTTATTGTGTTTATTGTTGCAATAGGTAGATTCTTAGTCACATTCTAACATTGAATCTAACTAATCATATTAATGAGAGTCATATCATAACTAATTAACCATTACCGCTGACATGATTGAATTAACAAACGCAAGGGGAATACTAGGAAATTTTTACACCCAATTCGGGCTAGACAAAATCAATAAAAACAGAAGAAAAGATTCCAGAGAGGTGGGTCATCGATTGATTGAAAATTAGTGTTTCCAGTTAAATCTGGGCATGGGTTTAAAGATGGTGGTTAACGTTAACCACGTAGAAGCCCAGCTACATACATGGAAGCTTGGAAAAGAATAAAATAAGACACAATAGTTTAGATTTAATTATGTTTGTTCACCTCGACTTATATGAACACAGAACAGATTTAAAGGAGAAAATCAGGCGATGACAAACAGGCGAATAGGTTAATGTGTTTATATGATCTATATCCATACAGGGGTGATAACAATAATAGCAGCTACAGTAAACAGTAATGCAGCCGCACAATTAGCTAACAAACTTATTGATGGTATGCTTGACATTTGCACCTCAGAAGGTTAAAGATTGATATTAAATACAAAGTGCAAAAAATTACGATAATGTACACATATATATACACATGCAGATACAGCTTGCTATCTTACAAAAGGCAGAGGATGGTGGGGCCATGCGTAACTCTTAGTGTCGGAAAATCCCATGACAAATCAGAACACCACCGGATAAGGATAAAAAGGTAATTAACAAAATCGCTTGAGCTTGAGCTTGAGCTTGACGGAGACCACCTCTATATAAATAAAAAAAATTGCTTTTTACAGTGCTTTCCTAAACTCCTAAAGGTCTATACCAGCTTCAGCTTCGTCTAAGCTGTGTGTATTCTCCTCTAGCATGTAGTCACAGAGCTCCAAAAGTTGATCCGCGAGGGGCGGAATACCAGGGTTTTGGCCATCGTTATACAAATGGGCGTTATAAGTGATCTGCCAAACGTCGTGTCTGAAATCATGTCGATTCTTATATTCCATGTGCCTAACCTTGTCCCTGATTGTGGAGAGATCCATGGGACGTTTTATGATGTCCAAATAGTCAGGAGCCTCCTTCTTGGAAACCGGTTTTAAGAAAAGATAAGAGAGATCCAGTCTATCCCTAAGAGTATCCACAATTCTCTCCAAGATGTTTGCCAAGACGACCTGGAAGGAAGATAGAATTTTATGAATCTAGTATAGTTAAATATTTCAATTCAGATATGGTATCAAGCATAAAATGAGCTTCAAAGACACAAGAAGTGATATTCAAGCCCCACATATTTTGACGACTAATTTTAAAGATTAATCTTCCTTACTGTTTCCTTTGAGAGAAACACCTACTTCAAAGGTATCCGGATTAGAAAAAGAGTATAGTCCCTTCTATTCACTTACTTAACGACATACCTTACCGTTTTTCCTTGCCCACAATTACTTTTACACGGTACACAAGGACAAGGGAATGGTATGAAGCTCGGTGTTATCTGTGGAATTCAAAGCTAAAGCCTAGCTCTGACTCTTAAGGAAGAAGAAATCAATTATGATAAGACTATAGCTTCCGAAAACTAGAAAGATCAATTGACCTACAATTATAAGGGGAAAAAAAAACTTCCTTGACTTGGTCTACAGGGTTAACACAGCATGACTAGATGTACTAGTAGGAGGGTTGTTAAGGAGAAATTCTCAAAACAACTGAGAAATGACTTGCCAAATAAAATTAGTGTCAAATGCAGTAAACTGTTTTGATTAGAAAAAGAAAAAATAAAATCAAAATGGAACAGAAAAACAAATTGGTAAAAACCCCTGGATTTCTGCAACATCTAGAAGGAAGACACAACCTAGGTTGCATTTGATCTGCACCACTCAGGAATCCTTAGAAGTCAAGCATCATGTCAATAATGGGATATCAGAATATACGGCAGATACAAGGGAGGCAAAGGTTAAAGCACACAAGGACAAATAAAATAACCAGTAAGGTAAAATACCTCTCCACCTCTTCTCCGCTTGGTTACAGGGGCATAAGCAGAACTGTACCTCCCAATTTCAGTAACAGGCCGTCTCTTGGCAGCCCGATCTCTTTTGGCCATCCTTCCATCATTTCTTCTTGCCCTGTAATCTTCGGAGAAATCATCACTAATTTCAGGTTTCTTTTTCTTCTTCTTATTAGCCTTTTGTTGTTCTTCCTCCCTCTCCCTTCTAATGACTTCTTCATATCTTCTAAGTTCAGCTATTCCTTGTTCTTCAACTAATCTAATTTCTTCCTCGCGAATTCTCCTCACTCTACTTTCTCTCGATCTCTCCACTGTTCTCCTCTTCTCCTCCTCTTCCCAAAACCTTCTTTCATCCCTAGTATGCTTAGCTGACTCTCCAGTAAAGTGTGCATTCTTTTGCTTGTCATAATTGCCATAACCCGATAATTCAACTATCTTTTTAGTTTTCCGATACTCAAAACCAGGAGTCCCATCCTGACTTACCTGGTCTAGATCAACAATCTCTTTGGACCTTTTGATAACTATCTTCTTGTGAGCTTGCTCTCTTTCTTTTTCTGCGGGTGGGCGTATAACAATAGAGGGTTTATGAGACTCAGCATGGTCTTTATCTGTGTTTACCGGTGGCTTTATAACAATGGAAGGTTTATGATATTCGATTTGACCTCTTTCTGCATCTGACGGAGGCCGTATCACTATAGAGGGCTTGTTCGGTTCAACTGTTGCATCTTCATGTTTTGGTTTGTTGGAAAACTTTATTTTATTAATTTTAGCCACAGACTTGCTTCCACTTTGGGTGTCTGCACCACTTTGCTGGACGTCAGAAGAAATAGGTATATCAGAATTTTGTGTGACAACGTCAACAGGCTTATCAGAAAACTTCTCCATTGAACCACATTTGAACTTCATTGGTAGAGCTTTTGTCTTCAGAGTAGATTTTTCATCCTCAGAAGCCTCAGATTTTGTTAAACTTTTGGTCTTTTTCTTCTGCAATTTAAGCTGGGTCCTAATAGAAGGATCTACAGCTGATTTTCCAGAAGCTTTTTCTAAGTCGACAGTTTCACTCTGGCTTTCAGGCTCTTCCCCATACTTAGGACAGTTCTTATTGGTCCTCATGTGCCCAAGCTGACCAATTGAAAGATTAGCAATCGTAACTACCACAATGTCCTGAAATATCAGAAGCCTGGGTTACCAAGTTAATAGGGTGCTTACCTGGCCACATGCTCCACAGACAAAACTCTCCCTAGATGATTTCTTCTCCTTAAAGGTCTGAATATTTGAGCGAGAAATAAATAAGGATGTTGGGCTCAAAAGAGGAAATTTCATGGAAATACTAACTTTTGCAACTTGAAAAGATGAGGCATAATATTTGAAATTTAACCACGCATTTGAGTAAAAAATGCACAAATAAACCAGTAACATGTTACCAAGTTAGCAGTAGCTGGTTCATTATCCAAATGACTAACCAACATAGAAATATGTTAACTAATATACAAAATGTTGAATTAACTGAATCTACTGCACAACATAGATAACCAATGGATTATTGAAGAATACAGAATCAACAAAAAAAATCAAAAGATAGGATAATTGGCATTGTGGCTAGCTATACGAGAAGATATGAATTTGGAGAAACAAATAAGATGATACCACAAAACTTTTATTTTTTTCTTTTCCAACATGGTGCAGCAACAATCAGATTTGAAGAAGCTACCCACAAAAATTGGTAGATAAAAACCATGAAAAACAACCAAACATCATTTGATCTAGGCTTATGTTATCAAACATATCTTTGCCTCAATATGAGCACCATACTCCTATCTCTATACCAGAAAATACCCTGTAAGCAAAGATTTTATAAAAGCTAAAAGAAGTGCTTTTTGAACAGTTTCTATGATCTGTGGAATATTTTTTCAGAATTGAAATTTCTGCTATACTTTTTTCATTTATGACAAGGTAAGTTGAAGAAGAGACAGTTCAATTTAGGCTTAGCAATTCCAACCCGGCCCAGCCTGAAGTCAATGGTTCAGGCTTGGACTGATCTACCCAAACCCTGTCTCCAAAACTAAGTCATTTTGATATGCAACTTTAAGAAACTCGAGACCAAATTGACATCTTTTTGAGAGATTAAACCAAAACGACATCATTTTGGATCCATCCAAGTTTTTGAGGGTCTGGGCCTGGCTAGACCAGGGTTGCCATCCCTAGTTTCACCAAGATAATTGCTTTCACAGTTCTCTTATTTTGCATTATTGTGCTCTTTCATGATATCCCATTTGCATTGTTAGCAGTCTAGTATCATTTCTACAAATGAAAAACAACTAAACACTTATTTAAACTATCGTCAACATCTTCAAACTCATGATTCTAGAAGTATTTCCAGTAAACAAGCTAGATTTCTCCATAAACGGCTGTCACACAACTGAGGCACACAATGGCTCAAGTGAAGAAAGGAAACATATGTATGAGTTCACTTGCCTTAAGTCCATCCCCTAATATTTTCACTTTCGTTTTGATTTGGGGCATGCTTGAAGTGATATCCTTTTTAATTGCTTTCAGTTTCTCAGACATTTTTTTCCCAAGCAAAGCTTCCACCTGACAGTGACAGGTGTCCAAGTGATTAGTATTTGATTAATCAGCCTCCATGAAAGCACAGATGATCTAACAACCAGGAAATGACACAATAGAACGACTGTACATAAAAGCAGGCTCAACAAGACGAAAATAAAAAAATAGAAGGGCACAAAATTTTACCCCCTTGGAGTCTCTAATATTGTTCTCGCTCAAGATAAATGATCCATTAGTCTGGGCTTTGTTTGTTTTCTTAATCCGTTCAGCCTGACCAACAAACTTTGATTTTGATCCAGTTAGCAATCCTGCTTTAATCCCCACAGATTTTGCCTTTTTCTTCTTCTTCTGTTCAGTTTCATCATCTGCAGAACAGCAGTCTTGGTAAGCCATACATGCAATCAATAAAACAATACGCATTCTAACAATTTCTTCACAATAACATAAAAATGTATTCTTTCATCACGACGCCACCAGGCATAATCCATTAGGTCCAGAATATAATGGAACATATACTAGGCATTGGCATTTGGAAATACATCATTTGAATGTTGAACAAGGTCCCAACCTGCACAACTTCCATCAACATGCAAAGGATCTTGAAGGTTTCCAAATATTTTCATGCACAATCGGATCACTTCCTTAAGTTAACATTTTAACAGTGAAACAAAAAGATAGAATGAAGCCCATATCAAGTCACAGTGACAAGTCAAATATCAAGGTGTTAATTCAGCAAGATCAAACTATACCCAAGAATCACATTCTGAACCATTAATTCATTTGAACTGATCTGTAGTAGTAGCTACACATCATATACCCATACCGTCCATAAGAAGCCTGCATAACTCAGCCGCCTCTGCTTCTTCATCTTCAATGTCTTCTTTTGCCTGTGTTTGTGATGGGCGCCTTCTCATTTTTAGTCCTTTTACGCCGTCTTGCTTGTCATGCCTGGACTCATCATCACCTTCATCGCCCTCACATTCCTCTGCATCAAGCAGGTTCTCTAGGTCTCCAGCAAAGGAATCCAGATCACTGTTTGGTTCAGAGTCGCTCTCCATTTCATCACCATCCACTGCTGAAAGAGACTGAACTTGACGATCCCAAATTTCTTGACATTTTTCTCTTGTCTGCTGCTGTAACTGAAGAAAGGACATTCGCTGCCCGCGTGCATACTTGCTAATAGTTGTTGGATCAACCTTCACACCTGATGCAGCTTGTTCACTTGAAAGCTTGCGTATCATAGCAATACGATGCCACCGTGTTTGTTTCGTAATCTGTTCTTCAGGGACATTAAACTTTAGAAGCACCTGAAAATGAGGGGAAAAGTTGCCAAATAAGTTGGATTCTTCTTAGTTATTATCTTTCTGAACTTTATAGCTGCAAGATTTCAAGTTTGAAGAGCCGGAAATGTGTCACAGGAAAAAGACTGCTTGAATGAGGCGACAAATTTCTAGAATGCCCATGTCAGACTTAAATCAAACCAAACAGTCAGTGCAGAAAGATTCATGACTATAAAATTCATATTTAAAGGATGAAGTCTCACTTGGCCCGAAATATCTATAGATTCAACATCAAACAGTTTAAATTGTTAGTTTGGACAAGATGTTCTACAAATTATCAAAACTCAACTCATCTTCCACTGCTGCTGGATCTATTATGATCTAGTAATTAAACTTCCATTTTTACCTTTTCTGATGAACAGAATTAACCAGTAATATAAATTTATTTTAAATTATGATATTATATTCACATTTTGCAAATTATCAAACTACAAGGACTTCTGCAGCAAAATTCCGACATGCGGAATTTTTTCAGAAAGCATTAATTGGCATAGAATCTTAGGGATTTATCCTTAAAATTACTTCTTGAATATAGAAGAAACTATGAAAAACAAAGTATAGGAAGAATTTATTCACAGTTTCATTTTTCTATACAGATTTTTTCCCTACAACCCTTAATAATTTTTCATTTTGAGGAAAGTTCCAGGAAAACTTCATAGAATGCTTAGCTTTTGTCATTATGTCCACATATAATCAAGACATCAGTAAGAGACCCATATTAAATTATAAATAGCTTTCCTGTTCTTCCAATGTAATTATTCTTTTAATCTAGAGGATCCACTTTGGCTATATTCTCTATATAGGAGTATCTTGTACACATTCCGTATAGGGTATCAGCAGTAGAGTTTGAATCTAAATAAACCAATCCAAAAATCCCCAATCCTCATTTTCTACGCATATTACTTTTAAAATGTACCTAACAGTTATAAGTAGATTCTGGATCAAGCTCACAATTCCAGACTTAAAAACAAATCAAGTGGGGTTTAGATAGTATCAAAATAATGCCCTCCTTTTCACAAAAGTAGCATACCTCTCGTGCAGCCTCCATGCTTAATCTCCGGAGGTCAGCATCTGTCCCAGTAACAGTGGAACCTCCTCGACCTGCTGCTGCTTTTTTCTTTACCATTGCATTAGACACAGGTGCTTTGGGAGCAGCACGTACATAGCTGAATCCAAGGCCTCGACCTGACGGATCGCCTACACCAGTAATTTCAAGACGCTCAATATTTTCTCTATCCTGAAATGGCCAAATTAAAAGTTAGACAAGTCAAAGCCAATCAATTCATGGATTAGCAAATTCATAAAAACCGCAGAGGAAGCAGAATAAAGCAATCAGAATTTCAGTTATGATTGAACATAAGACTGACTGTTACTTTCTTGAGGAAAAAGAGTTCATAACATAACTATATCAATAAGTTGCTATTTATGTCTAAAGATAAATCCTGTACCCTTTTTTTTGTTCTGACAAATTTGAGAAAATGAGATTAGCGTTACCACCAAGGAATGAGTAGGAAATCCTTCTGTTGCACCCCTCACCTACCTATCCACAAAAGAATTCTTCCTTCTACTCAGTACCTATCTACCTAGTACAAGCCTTTTTGCAATTGTATTTTATGATCTTTTAGTTCACCTTAGATTGCTCTTTAGGTGACACCCCATACAAACAATACCTCAATGACACATATGAGATAGCTTATAAAACAAAATAAGCGATGGTCTTTTAACAGGCAAATTTACTGGACTGTTTTTAAACAAGTTTACTTTTTAGCTATAAATTTTGTTAAGAAACCATCCCAAACATATAAATTGTAAGTCCATACCTATCATTAGAAGGAATATGACATCCTCTCATTGGGAAAAATGAAATCAGAACCTTGTTCAAATACTACTTCAGTTCATGCACAAAACAAATCTAAATACCTCACCCACAGAATTGAATATCATAGTGAACAATGGCATATGGACTGAAAATTTGACTACGAATTCACCTTTCTATTCCTTTTTGTCCCTTTTCTTTCAAATTACAGCATAGTTAGTAACAATAATTGTTACCCTTTTGCTTTCTAACCAATCCTAGCCAACCCAACAAACAAAAAGGCTACCCTTTCATCCTCCATGATAATAAAGCAGAAAATAACAAAGAATTCACAACAGTACTGAATTTTTTTCTTCAACAATTTGGAACTAGAATCTTAGTCATACCCGAATGACAATAATTAATCGCATTAACCTTAAAAAAATTGAAAACTTGATACAACGTGAATCATCCAACATATATGTAGCTAAGAAAAATCATAGTTCTCTGCTTTATTTACCTGGCTTGTACAAGCAACAAAATTGCTACTAAGGCTCCATGGAGTTATCTGCAGCTCCCTCTCAATGTGTGATGCAGCAGCTAAAGCAATTGCTTCATCAGGCAGCTGACTCATTGCAGTTGAAACATTAGTAGGAAGCGTTAGCCTTGTAATCCCCAAATGTTTCAGACGATACAGACCGGCTTGCATACTTTCACAGGCACAAACCTAAACAGAGAAGGTTAAACTATAAAAGCTTAGTATAGAATGGCGTGCATGTGAATATCAGCAGTAGAAAATGACGCCAAAATGATAAGACTATATATATCTTCTTCAAAACTAATAATTAGTTGTTCTTATACGACGTTTAATCCTAGTATTTTTTTCCTCCAAAATAAAAAACCATTCTATGCTAGTGGGTGTTCCATTACTTGCAATTATCACACACGTTCACATTCATTAAAATTAACGTCTCTATAACAATCCAAATAATAAGGCACGCCTATGAGACAAACCCTTGAACAGAGAAAACTAATAAATTCATCAAGTCCAATCATCAAAATAATTCTAAGAATATGTGAAGCATGTAATCTAAGACTCATCCATTATCTTTTGTTGGTAAGTAAATAAATATAAATTTCTACCACTTAACGTACAATATATTTCCTAAAACCTGAAAGAAAGCAGGTTTAAATGTAGATCTTCGGCAAGTTACATGAATCTTACTTCTGTAAGGCCATTCAATAATCTAAAATGATCTAAATAGATGGTTCAAGGGACCAATTTAACTGATATTTTTCCATTTGACCACAATACCATTTGATAGAAACAGATAAACAGACTTACCACACTCCAGATCAGAAATATTTATCTTTTGCAAAACCATAACCTTCAGAGAAAAGTTATAAAAGAAAATGGAAATATAAAAGTGATCCCTAAATTACTAAGCAAAACATCTGGTTTACCTTGCATTTCATAGACTTAACATGGAAACAAAAAAAAAGGAACAACTGAGAGAGATGACATGATTTGCAACTTCCACTGATAAGAACTACAATAAAAGAATTGCTCATTCTTTTTCCGTATTATGAACTTAGAGGTCTACAATGAAAGTAGACAAAAGAAGAATATAATAAGTATTCAGTTTCAGATTAACTGTCAAAGTGAGGTTCTGTTCAATTTCCAGGGATCCTCAATATAAGTTGATTTGTGCTAAGTGTTCCTTTCCATAAAACAAAAACCAAACTCTTAGCATATCCAATCTCCAGAGGAGCACATGTCTAAAGTGTTGTATATCGCTTATGATAAACCAAAACAACAACAACAACAACAAAATTCAAACAGAGGATGGCAAATATATCAAAAAAATCGAATAAAAAGAAACAAGTGACTGCAACAGAAAGCAAGTAGATCTCAAATCACAAGGACAGAAAGATAACATGGAAAGAAAAGGAAAAATTACAAATTAATGGAAAACTCACATTCTCTGGTAACACCATTTTTTTTAATTCCTCTTCAGATGGAATGATGAAATCAGGTTTCTTGGACCAAAGAATGTGTCCATTTGCATCCCTCTGTATGTTACAAAACCATATAAAACAACTAGTTCAGTAGGCACTACCATTGTACAAATACTGAAAGAAAGCATACAAAATATACAAGTGAAACAATCAACAACTAACGTGTTCCAAATCAGCAGTAATTGTTCAAGCAAACGCTCCCTAACTAACAGAGGAAACTATAATAAGCATACCCGCAAAGAAGCACACTCTTTTAGCTTCTTCCGTAAGATTGTTTCTGAGACATGTGGAAACTGAACTGACAACTCATCTGCACGGATCCAAGGAATCAAGCCACGCTTTTCTGCAGCTCTGAATGCACGGTACACATACACCAATAACCTATTTAACATATATGTCTGAAGATTTTTAGATCCAGGAGAGAATACCTCCATAACGGGCTCCTGCAAAGATATATCAAAACAGCTAAATTTGTAAATTGGGGAGTAATCAACAAGTGCCAAAAATCTACCCAAAATAGGGAACTTGAGACAGTAAAAGTGTCTTTATCCCCAATCTTCAACTAAACACTCCATGTATAACTCAAAAAGCTTAAATTACCATTTAACATTATACACAAGTACTATGAATGAAAAGCAGTAAGAAAAAAATGTCAGCCTCAGCAATTTGCAAACAGATCCTGATCATTAAATGACTTTTTGCAACACTGATAGCTGGTCTTGCACAACATTATAAATTCACCACAGTATGATTTATTTTTCCACTTCATACTATGAACGAAATTAGACCACAAGGAACTCCTGCAAACACAACCTAGTCTAATTGTTGCATTAAGAGAATAAAATGAATTACGTACAAAGAATGACAAACTGTTTCATTTTCTTTTTTGCTTACTTTATCCACCATTTCAGAAGAAAATATTGTAATTCCTCCATGTCACAATGTCTGATAAAATAAAAGAGTAATGATTCCACAAGTAGAAATTTAACTCAACTACATGTTCACCAAGAGAAATTGGCGGCAAGTTAGAAGTGTACAGATGTTTTACAACTCATTTTGTGATAATGATTTGCTTGGTAGGATTGTGTATACTAGAGGCAGTGATATTCTCCAAGGATGATGACATCATCCTGAATTAAAGATTTGGTTAATCTATCCTTATGGTACAATTTATTTCATTTTTAATTGATAAATTTCCACGATATTTCCCCCATCTATACGAAAGGAAAACCTCTTGGATACCAAAAAACAAAGCCTCGACTTAAAACTTAAATCCCTGTGCAACCATAACAACTAAGCAATATCTGTGCATAATAATGAAACCACAAGAAAGTAATAACTAATATAGTAAGAACTCAAAGAAAAATCAACAAAGAAACCTGCTGTCCAACAACAGCAATTCTGTCGATGCGCCTTATAGAAAGCTTTCCCTTGGCTGATCGAACCAGTAAATAATCTGTAGACTGCACCTTGTGGGGAAATACTGGTGCCTTGTACATGTTTGTTTCAAGAGATGATTGCGTGCAACCAGCTTTGATATCTCCAAGGAAAGGAGACTTATCAGTAGGCTCTAGTACCACAAAATTGCCCCAGTCTTGGTTGCTGTTGCGTAGCATGATGCCATTCTGGTCAACTGGACTTGATTTTTGATAGTATGTACACAGGTTCGCACCCATGCCAGCATTGCTCAATAATAAAGGCCTTTCCTCACAATACCTATATAAAAAGACCAAGACAACCACTATACGATCTCGTTTTCATGAACACAAGAATTGTTTCTTGACACTGGAACCAAAAGATGAGAATAACAGACCAAACTTCAGCTAGTAATAATTACAACATACAAGTTAAAAAAGAAACACCTTGATCTCCTTTCATCACAACTGAATACACATAAACTAGTTCAGTTTTTTTCTCTTTGGTTTCAAGGCTTGGAATATATGATAAGATGCTGATTTAGGATTATAATAAAAATAAAATACAACATAAATCATCTTTTTATTGGTAAAGCCAAAATGGGAAATCGAAAAAGCCCTAAAGCATAAAAATCAAAGAAGGATAGAGAAACGGAACACATCAGTCTTCTTCTTAACAGAAACAAGCATGCCATGCACCCATCACCAAATTCCAACTTTGTCACATTCTAATACCCAGTTAACCACTGCCTTAGTTTTGTTTGGAATATTATATGTCAGTATTAATAACTTGTTTCCCATTCAAATCTTCTGATGCAATTATGATTAGACTAATCCCCATTTTGCAAAAGAAAATAAAAATCTACAATTAAAAAGATGAATTATAGAACATGTTCAAAAGCAAATCAAAGAAATGACGCATGAAAGATGCAAGTGTGGGCTGTTTGGAAGTATCATGAAAATATATGACTTACTCCATCAGAAAGATGTGACCATCTTTCACAGAGAGATCTGATTTCTTCTTAAATGCCCCGGGAGGCCGTAAAGACTTGTTCTCACCAGGAATCCTTTGGGCTCTGGGCAACACATCAATTTTTGTGCGAACAAGATGAAGCAATGAGTTTGGTTCAACATTTTGGGTGGCAAGTGATTTATGTTCTTCAAGCTCTCTCCCCATATAATATATCTTCACTGTTTCTGATGGCTTAAAATCTACAACACAACATTTCAAGTAAGCTCATGTACCTCATTTATAGAGTAACACATCTAATGCTGCAAGAAAGCCTTAAAAAAAATTAAATTAATAGGAAGAAAGAGAATGCAACCTAGCTTTTTTGAGGCCTTTGCTTTAACAGAAGCTACAGTTTCTTCAGCATCCACATGCAGCTTACTTCCTTTACCTCCCAAGCTCTTCAATATGATCTTCATAGGTCCTTGGGTAGGCAGCTTTCCTCGTTCTTTGACGGCCACCTCATTATCGTGTGGATACCATAAAGCTTTTGGTCGGTGAAAATTAGCCAAATCTTTACTGAAAATTAGATTATTATAGTCAAAAGACAATATCGAAAAAAGTAGAGTAGAATGTAAATGTGCAAAGTCTGCACCATCTGCATTTTGAATCACAAGAAAACACAACATATGATTTAAAACCCACTGCAAATATTCATTACAAAGTCGTAAAGAAGGATAAAATAAGATCATAAGCTTCTGTAAACTGTTAAATAAGAGGATCCCACAAGTAACAGTAGCACCAAAAGGATTTATATTTCTGCAGAAGTTGTTGTTACTCTTTGCATGTCTTTGGTCTCTTTGAAAGAAATAAACATTTGAGAACAAAGATCAATATTGGAGCTAAATCAGACAATTTCTTATCCAATACACCCTACAATCAATCAAGTTTTCATGAGAGGACACATCAGAACCCAAAATTTCTCAGTCAAATTTATGGCTTCAAGGTTGTCCAATGTCCAAATAACCTCTTGCTTGCCTCGAATTTAGAGAATCATTCTTGTATGACAGAAAATTAAGTTCAAAAGAGGAGCAGCTCAGATAGGAAACAATGGTCATCTAGACAGTTGTATTAAATGGAGATGAAGATTAAGAGACAAACAATGTATGTATTAAAATAATCACCAGTCTTACTTGCTCAATTTCAATTTCATTGTCTGGAGCTTAATTGCAGGTGCTGCATGATGAATTTTGATACCATAAGCAGTGCGTTTGTTGGAATTAGACTGCAACTGCTGAGAAAGTTTTCTGTTGATATAGAACTTGTCATTAGCAATATTAAATTGCCAACTAGACGTGTATCCACCACCTAGTTGCTCAGGAGAAGCCCTGGCTTTTAATGGTCTAGTTATGATCATTGCCCCTGCATGAAGCCGAAGGTGCTGACTATCCTTGTTATCCAGAATTTCAAAAAGCATCTGCTCATCTTGAAGATTGAGAATAAGCTTAGGCTTGATATTAGGTTTCTGTGATTCCCATAATATGTCATTTAGCCATGATCCTTCCAACAAATCTCTGTTCTGCAAGGTCAGTTGGTTGAAACGCCTAATCACATCGTTTTGGTGAAGCTCAATACCACTATTCTCTCTTCTCACATCAAGATTATTGCATTTATCAACTTCACACTGATTTTCTAACCTCAAAAGTTGAGGATGGCAACTGCTTGCACAGAAAGGAAACCTTTCATGTTCCAAAGAATCTCTACAACCAAATGATTCCAAGAGGACAGAGGAACTATTCAAGGAAAAACTATGATCCTTCTCATCCTGCTCTACGGAAATCTCTGACTTAAAATCCTGTTGTCCAGTCTCTTGCTCTGTTTCCCTCATAAACGAAGCTCCCAAAGCAGGCCCTTGGCTATCATAACTCTCTACAGGACTATCACCAACATTAGGAGAATTCCCCCATATGATGCTTTCTTCCCAATCTTGTTGATCAAGCAGGTCAAATCTTGAACAGAATGGTGACTGAAACTCTGCAGAAATATTTGCCACGACATCTTTACTCAATGGTTCTGAACTAAGACAGGCATCCTTTTCTTGTTGCTCATTTTGAAGATGGATTTGGACAGCTCCTTGTGCTGGAGCAAAGTGAGTAAATTCTGTGCCATCGTCAATAAAAACTGAGATGTCACGTTCAATTGCTTGTGACATGGACGAAAAATTTTGACCAGATGCCCTTAAGAATACTGTTTCATCCTCTTCAACTGCTTCAGAGAAATCCATAGATTTATATTTATCTGGGAGTGAAGTTAGAAAAGAAAATGGATATAAAATCAGAACAGGGATATAAATAAAGAAAATTAGAAAACAGTGAAATAACACCTGAATCATTTATCTATTGGCAGGAATTTGCGGATTGAGGGAGGGAGGGAGAAATAGAGGACAAAGTAATAGACACAAATGCACTAGCATGCGCACACACAGATCATTTCCCAAGTGCATAGTCAAGTATCATCGTAATTGCAGCATTACTACAGCAGTAAACACAAAATGACAATCAGAAAGATTTAGTTTGGAAGATGAGCACTCAAGAAAGCCATACCTTTGTAAATGGAATATCTATGATCTCTTTTTTCTGTTCTCTTTAAAGGCTGATGGATGCCAAATATTTCAGAAAACCGTAAAATGACCAGCCCATCTTCTACACACAAAATGGGCAGTGGCAGGGAACCTTTACATTCATGAGGTCCACTCCTCTCTGCATCAGCTTCACCCTGTAAGTTATGAGATAAATCAAAAAACATACAAATAATGTCAAACTCTAAAGACTGTTGTTACACATAGAATGCATGAAACAGATGCCAAAACTTGAGTGCAGAATATTGAATGCCATATTTCAACAACCACTTAATGGAAAAATCACAGCATGCATCCGAATCAAAGCCACATAGGACTTATAGTGCAGGCATTCAAAAGAAATAAAAGTTAGTTGACATGATGATAACAAATATTCACTTTCTTGCTTGTAGCTTTCCGGCTCTCTATCTCAGATGCAGCCAACAGGCAAAGAACAACATAAGAGCTTGCTATGCAGATCTAACATCTAGAAATTAGAAATGGAAACATGTATTTAGGTAATCCTTTATTAATCGAGTAATTATAGGAAAAGGGTTTGAGTTACAAATAAAAGACTTGATATTTTTCTTTCTTAATTGCACAGATACTTGATTGTACGTGACACTATATCCTCTATCCCCTATGGGGTTGCACAAAGATAGTATGGCTCAACTCTATGCACGATTGTTGAAAATCTTGCATCGGTTTGCATTTGCTATATGCGAGAGCATGAATCAGAGTTTTAAGTGTAAGAGTGCGGGAACTTAAATGGAATGTTCTATTAACTTCATAAATGATTCTTTTTCATTTGTGTGAAAGGACTTGAAATTGAATCTGACGCACCAAACAAGAGTGAGCTTGTTGAAATCTTGGGATCAAACCAGTCTAGTAGCTCCCCATTTGTTCATGATGAACATAATTAATAATCAGCAGCTAACAATATAAGCTGAGAAGTAGGCTATAATGCTAACACTAGCAACTACAGAGGCAAAAGATAAGAGAGTATGAAGAAAAAGATGAAATGAAGCATGTAGTTGTAATACAGCATCTCTTTCCAGCTATTTGCCATTTAAAGCATAATAAGCACAATTAGTTGCCAACTTGCTTGAATATTCAGTATCCACACAATGAAATTATCAGGAACTAGAGAAATTTAGCAATCTCGGTGCTTTGATACATTACAATATCAATTACAATTATCAATACATGTGATGTCTAAAATGCAAGCAAGTATTAAATGCCAACACTGAAGGTGATTCAGAGAGTGGCAATGACTTCTTCAAGCTTGGTCGTAAGAAAGTAAAATGTTCTTATCACATCCAAAACATTTACCCAGCTATCGAACTATATTGAAGTTGCTTAAAAGGTTTTCAATGAACCAAGGCATCCAGTTAGCACTCGGAGTTTGGCTTGCTCGAAACATGTTTATTAATGTAATTAATCAATTCAAACATTAATTTCAGGCTTGATACTAAACAACCCGAGTTTGAACATAGTACACTGTGCATTCAAAGCACATTGACTGCTTCACAATTTGTTTACCTTGCTTTATAAAAGTTGTTTGGAATTGTGTATACATGACTTTGCCTAAATAAATCCAATTAATAAAAAAAGAAACAAATTCTGTGTTATTTAGATAGTTTCTAATCTTAAGTTAGCCCTTATAAACTTTCAACTCTTATTTGACATTCTGATTTTGAAGTCTTTTAAGAAAAAGAGGCTTGTGAGAATATTCCTCCAGTTTTTCCTGATTATAATTAGGGTTCTCCTCTCTTTTCCTCTCCAGTGTAGTTTCTCTTTTCAATTTCTTCTTCGGTTATTTCTCTTTATAATGGCTAAGGGAAGTTATTTTTCTCCCTCTAATTCTCCTCTCTTGACCAAGATCTCTTCTTCCTCCTTTCTTCAACTATGATTTAAACTCCAACACAAGATACAGACCTCAGCAGCCTATGCAATTCCATGTCACTCCTTCATAATTTAAATTATTCATTGTCCCTCTTTCTTTCTTTTTTTTAAACCTTTCCCTTTGTTGCTCCTTTGTAAGTTATTGAATGATTATTTCTAGATTAGCTTTTGTCTTTGAAGCTGGGATTTTAATTTTGTTGTCAAATTGTTACACAACTATTGTAAATTAAATTTAATTTTTAAATTATTGGGAATCCTTCTATTTTATGTTTAAAAACAGTTTTCTAGGTCTGGGCTTTTACCTGAAACCTGACTGAAATTGTAACTCGCTTGTTTATAAACTTTAGAATCAAACCAAAGCCAATTTTGAGTCAAGTTTAAGTCACTTTTTTCTTAATAGAGCCAAGCTCAAGCTGCACTTGAACAGTATAAAAACTTTCCAAGTCAGACCTGAACACAAGCAACCCAACTCATTTCTACCCCTAGTTGAATAAAGGAACAGAAATTTTGGAGGAGTAAGGGAAGGGAGTTGAATTTGAAACTACCTCATCAAACTCTTCCAAGTCCAAGTCTGAACTTTCATACTCCAAGGACACTAGTGCTTTGCCATCTTCTGGAGACTTCTCTCCTGAAACCATAGTAACACCCAGCTCACCTTTAAAAGGCAATGCTAAAGTATGTCGAATGAATAAAGGTCCAGGAGCCAAAAATGATTTGATATCATTTACAACTTCTATGAGATTGTTTTTATCGAGTGGGATTCTGCTAATAATTCAATCTAAACCGCTAACAATATGAAGTGTCTAAACCTTTGGATAAATGCTGAAAGACATTAATTTTCTCAAGTGGGACTAATTCAGAAGAGGAAAAAAAAAAGCAACTGAGGAAATTTGGCAATTTGAAAAAGATAGCACTATTAAGTAGTGAACCTGATAAAGTAGTTTCAACTTCAAGTTTCTCATCTAGATGAGGATGTTCCTTGTCCTCTTCTTCCTCCTCATCATAATTGTCATCATCAAACACAGAGACACTGGGCTCTAATGTTGTCACAGAAACTTCAGAAGAGAAGTATTCCTTTTTAGGTAATAAGTAATCCTCCTCGGTAGCATCTTGAACCTCAGGACCCTCATAGGGCTCATCAAAATCTAAAAAATCAACTGCATTTTCTGCCTTCTCGTCATAATCTAGCAAGATATATCAGCATTAAATACACAATCAGAAAAATGGCAAGATAGATCGAAGTAGATGAGTAAGCAAATATGCCATGCGTATTCCAACAAAATAATCATACACCTAAGCACATGTACACATGTTTAACTGGTCCTTTTCATGCTTTTCATCCCCTGCAGAAACTAAATAAGCACAAACCACTGTGCACAGTTACTTCAATGAACCAGAGAGAAAAAAAGAGAATCAAATAGCAATATCTATGATCAGGCCCTCCCCACCGATTTATTACTTCTTAAGACAGTCTAATTAAGCAAATAGAAAGCCCAAAAACCAAAGGTGATTGAGGTAAAAACATTCTACCGATTTATTAGTTCTTTAGAAAGTCTAATGAAGCATATAGAAAACCGAAAAACCAAAGATGATTGAGGTAAAAAATTCTACGTAAAGTAGCTCAATGATGCAGAGACATGCAAGCTGGTGGAAAAAAATAACACTTGTGGACGACTAATTGCTATCTTCTATTGCTTGTGGCCGTGAAGAAATGCCCACTTAACTGTGTATAGTGAAAAGATTGCAGCATAAGTTGAGATATCAAGAGAGGCCCGTATCAGTAAATCTGAATTCTAGGCAATTTTCTCAGTCAAAAATTCAAAAAATCCTCTAAATGAATAATATTAAAACCACGAGAACAGTCTAGAGTTAGTTAAATACTCTGAATGCATATATTGTTCTGCTTGGAGCACGAAATGATAGCCCTTCCATCGTGTAGAAGGCATCCAATTTGGAACATCTTAGCATGAACAATTTTTGTACTTCAATAGAAACTCGCTATATGGGAATTTCTCCTAGCTCATTAACAATATAAAAGAAAAAACCCCAATGAGTTGTCACTTTTAGCCATTACTCCACTTACGGAAGGCTACGTGATTGAATGCAATGAGCACATTCCTTAAGTTTAAGTTATATCTTCAATCTATAGCCTACTTGTTGATTTATTATAACTTTTGAAAGAACTTATATGATTAGTCTGTCACTTCAGTTCAATTACCAATGCATCCAAAAAGGTTAAACTGTTCAATCTATTCATCAAATAGTAGTACTGTATTGAATAATTAACAAGTCAGTTCTTGTATTAGAAACAAAAAGTATATTTCTGCCCCGCAACCAAGGTCCAGTGCACTATGATATACAACAAACCAACAGGCAAATGCCAATTGAATTTAAAAGTTTCTCTCTAATGATTCGCTACAGAATGTCAAATTACTAGAGACAGAAAAATTTTAAAAGTGAAAGACTAATAGATGAAGAAACAACGATACTAACAAAACATCAAAAACCGCATGAGATAGTTTTATCCTGGCAGACAAAATCACCTTGTTCTGCAGCATCAGCTGAAGTATTTGGTGATTTCACTGACAACTGGGAATGGAATAATAAGATTAGTGTCACACCAAGATGGAGACAGAAAACATAAATTTCATACATAACCTCGTATCATAAAAAATGTATGACCAAATGGAACTTAGGGAAAAATCTCTTGATGTATAAAAACTATCTATATGATGCATAACAAAGACTTACATCTATGTCTGTCAATGACGGACCCAACTTGTCAGCCAGTGCAGAAAGATGTTCCTTTGCATCCTGAAGGTGAGAAACAGATATTTAAAAAATTACTGTAACAAAAGAAAAGAAAATGATGACCACAGACTATCCAAAGGCTAATATGCAAAGTAAATCAAGCCAACCTGTTAGAGTATCCCATATTGACTAAACATGAAAATATTAAAGGGTTTATAAGTGGTAAGGGTCAACTATCTAGTTCTAGTCATTTTGGACAGTTGGCCCTTACCACTTATAAACCCTTTAACATTTTCATATGAGATACTCTAAAACAACAGAATATCACTTAGACTTGAAACAAATACAAAAAGACTAGATGAGTTCTGCAAAGCCTACAATTTGAGTTGCATTGCATCTTAATAACTCAAACCATAATATCATTTGAACACATTTTCCAATGTAGCTCTAAGTTCCTAAGCAATTAATTACTAATCTACATTCAGTCAATGTTCCCCTAAACCATTAATTTAACTCAAGTCAATGCACAAGAGATCTACTTCCCAATGCCAGAAACAGACCAATGTTCACAAATTGAGTTGATTACCGCGGGTGAATACTATTCAGCAAGGACTCAAGCTTTCTACAAAATAGCAAAAAATATGAATCTTCTAATTTTCTGAGACTTAAACCGATAACACTTAGTGTGGTTTAGTACAAAGGAAACAGTTTGTCCTCTTCATAACATGCTGAATTTTATCGAGAGTCAATATGAACAGTTTACATCTCTGTAAATATTCTGAAACTTAAAAATGAAAAGTTAAATATTATTGTTATAATATGTATGGAAAGAAGGCATGGATTAGACATAACATCCGATAGAAACAGAAAATCACCTCATCAAGGTAGTCAGCATCAAGGTCACCGGAGTTATCAACATTCCCGAACATAAAACCCAAAAACCGGTTACCTCCACCAATTTCCTCATATTCCTCCTCATCATCTGTTAAAATAGCATGTAAGATGTCATAAGTCACAACAAAATGTAAGACAAATTATTATAGCAACATTTTCGACAAGAATCGGATAACAAGTACACCAAAAAAGACAATTTCAGAATGAAACTAAAGTAGAACAATATCCCATGGAAACAGATAAATTTAGAGAATACAAACCAAAACTAGACATATGGAAAAAGTAATATTGACTCAAACTCAGGACTTGCATGCTAAGGAAAAATGGGGTTTTTACAAAAATAAATTCACCATTAACTGGATGGTTCTGAGCATTGGGAATAATGTTATCTAGAATCAGTCATGGCTATATAGAAGCTGTAATAGCAGTTCATCAATCATATTGTTATTTATCATGGGGCAAATTCCTATGCAGTATAATAAACAGCTAATAGTATTAACAATAGCAGTTTAAAACAATAACACCAGACTTCTCTGAAATAAGTTCCCTGATTTCAAAGCATTCTAACCCTAGAAGGCCTCCACAACTTTATTCTGCTCATTTTAAAGCAACAATGGGTTTCAATCCATGAGCACAGTAAAAACAGAAAGACCACAAGCGTAAGATAGCATAAAGCAACTAACTCACCTTCCTGACGGCCATCAGGTGAAGCACCACCAGACTCGTAGCTACCCATCCTTCAATTACGTCTCTACACTATCATCATAGTAAAAATTAAAACCAAATCATATAAGTTGACACTAAGCTATCAATCAAACACAGGCTAGACATGGAATAGTAGCTCCAAGCAAGAATTGTAAATACTATTCCATACAACAAACAACAACAACAATAACACCCAGTATAAATCTCGCTGACACGTCGGGTTTGGGAAGGTCTAGTAGTAAGTAGCCTTACCCCTAACTAATAGAAAGGTTGATTCCAAATAACTCACAGAAGAAGAAGCAAGAAAAAAAAAAAGAAGAAAGAAAATAAATAAATAAATATAATAATAGTAATAATGATAATGATAATAAAAAATAAATAGTTAGTAAATAAAATATGAAATAAGTGATAGTCAATAAGCAAAAAGAATAAATAAATAATAATACTGATAGAAATACAAATAATAGTTATAAATAAATATTTATAATTATTATTATAATACTAATACTAATACTAATACTAATACTAATACTAATGCTAATACTAATAATAATAGTTAGAAGGAATTCTAATTAAATAGCAGACAACCATATTCATAAAAACATGAAGAAATTTAAGTCCTGGTCTAAGGAAGCCCCTTCAGCATAATTACTTTAAGCTTGTACGAAACAAATTGATCTGAATAAGGCAATAAGGGGCTATATTAAGGGTAAAGAAAGAACAAAGCAATAACAAGTTCATATAAGAAGTATATCTGAGATCAAATTTTCATACATCTCTCTGAGCTACAACATCCAAACTAAGGCTGAAGATTGTAGATTAGTGAAAGCACTGAGATTTGACATTCACAAGGTAATTACTGCAACTAAAAGGTCTTTAAGGTAAGAAAAATTAAGAATTTTGTTTGGTATACAGAAATATTTCTTTTTTTTCTTATCAAATAAATCATCAAATACAAGTCAACACACAAAAGAATCACACAACCAGAAAATAAAAGTTGGGAATATATCCAAGAACCAACTAAGACTCGAAAGAAAGCAACGGAAAGCACCAAGTTTTAGGAGTTAAAATCAAAACATATGGAAGTAATACAAACATAGGTTTTCAGACACTTCTTACTTAAGATGAAAGAAACTATACTAATACAACAGTCAACGAACAAATCACAGAAACCCAATCCCAAGCGGAGCTTTAACAATTTAGAATCCAAAATCCACATGGAGTTAGTGGAGGAGAAGTCTGAAAAACACATGGTGCATCAAGAAAAACGAAATTACGCGAATGAAAATCTACAAGCTTCATAAGAAGGAAAAAAAGGGGTTAAGAAACAAATAGTGCGGATCTGGGGAGTGGCTGTGGACTGTGGACATATTTGAAAGGAAGCAGACGATAAATCGTACATCAAAAAAAAAAAAAAGGAACTTACGAAGCGAAAACAAGACCCACGTGAAACATCAGAAATTAAAAAAGGAAGGATATCGAAGACGTAGCAGAGATACCAGCAGTGCAGTATACAAGAGCAAAGATCATACCACCAAAGGCCCAAGCAATACCTTGGATACCCACAGTGCAACCGCGTCTGAGCTGACCTAAACAACCGTGCATGGGCCCTGAGGCTCACTGGAGAAGGAGGAGAGACATTAGAGAATGTTGGAGCTTCATGTGACAGAATTGAGCAATATTCCTTCTTCAAAGATGATTTAAATTAATTGGGTGGTGAGAGGAAGAGCGTTGGAAGGAGGAGTCTGCGTAAATACCATTCCATACTAAACCCTAATAGTCTAATTGTTCCAATAAATCCATCTCAAATCTCTAGTTATATTCAGATGAATAGAATCCTCTAATTACTTAACATCGCATATTTGTATCCATCAAATTACCCTACCAAAAGCAGATTTCTTGCCTATGCCTCATAATCTCTACCACGCATCACATCATGTTTTCCAATTGGCATTTTCCACGTTCGTTTCTCTGCTTTTCCAAATTCTTCTCTGTATAAAAATGAAATTTTTGCCTGTAAAATAGGCGTTCGTGAGGGAGAAAGAGTGCGAAGCAAGGAGAAGGAGGAGGAGGAGAGAGTTCAGAGCTCTTACCTTGATGATGGAACAGCTGGAATTAGCCAGCGGAGATGGGAGTTTGGAGTTGATCGTCGATGGAGTCAGACGAGGGGGGAGGGGACAAGGAAAGGAGAGCAAAAGACACGGGGGCCAAAAGGAGTGTACAGGTCTGGAAATTGATTTGATTTTTGAGGAAGGACCGTGCACTTAAATGCCTCTGTTTAGACTAATGGCCAAACGGTACTTCAGTTTTAACACATTCATCGAGACTCATAGAGCCCGTTCTTGCAATTCTGTTAAATTATTACAATTGATTTAATGATGTATAACTTGAAAATATGTTTGATTACTTATATATGTTATATTTTTTTAATATATTAATTGAATATTAAATATTCTTAAAATTACTGTATTTTTAGAATAAAAGTGTGTAAAGAGCCAAGTAAGAAACGATGTCATCTCCCTCTAGTTAGACATGTTCTCGATATTGGAAAAACAAAACGAATATCTTTACAACTCAAAGTGTAGGTGAGTTTATAACAGATTTTTCTATCTTAAGTGAGGTCGTGGGATCGAACTCTTCTTATGTATACATCTGTTCAAATTTTGAAGTCAGAGCTTTGCCTCCCGCAAAGGATCTATTTGACTCGAGCACAGATTAGTCTAAAAATAGATGACTTAAAGATGCCTTTTTATAATTGAAACCCTCTTAGAATACCTTACGGGAAAAAAAAATAATCGAATATCTTTACTTAGAACTTTAAAGGACTCAATTGTACCAAGAATCAGCAAATGGTTGCTGATTTTGTTAATGAAAATGACCCTTTTTTATTGGCCTCTTGGAGCTAGAGTAAGAAACGGAATCAAGGAAGAATAATCTTTTTGAAAAAGCATTGAAGCTATATATCAAATCATTAATGTCACCAAAATGGGAGTATCCTTATAACCTTTGATTTTAATAGGGTGGAGGTTAAGAGTAGTTAAACAAGTTCTCTTCATGCTAGAGAGAGAAAGACTACAAAGTGAGACAAGTTGACGGTTTTTTTTCCTGCTCTTTTCTTTTCACTTCTTTTGAATGTCCGGGAGAGCCTAGCCGGAGTGCTCACCTACCGCATGGATTCCTCAGATCCGAGGGGCACCTCGCCAAAAAGGGCCGGACTCAAAAAAGAGACGAAGATCAACCCCCACCCATGATGACGTATAGCACGGTTGTGTCTGAAAGCGCCGTCGTCGCCGAAGCAGAAGAGGCCACCGCCTAGTCGGATGAAGAATTGGTCGTGGTCGAGGATGGAGATATTACAACGAATGTCGAGGAACGTGGGGGTAATCTCTTTCTCTCGTCCAACCTAAAACAAAAGTTGGATCACCAGTGGGAGCAAATCGTGGTTCTAAAACTGCTGGGACGCCGAGTGAGCTACACGGTGTTGAGCTCACGCCTTAGGAGCTTATGGAAGCCACGTGGTCCTGTTAAAATAGTAGACTTAGAACATGATTTCTTCTTAGCAAAATTTCACCTGGAAGAAGATTTTCTGAAAGTTCTTACCAGTGGTCCGTGGGCGATGTTTGGGCAGGTGCTAGCCATTCAAAGGTGGTTCCCAGCCTTCCGGCCAGCCCAAGCCTCAATCTCGCGTGTTGTGGTCTGGATCTGCATACCCCACTTGCCCTAGCTTGGTACCACCAGAAGATACTGTCGGCATTAGGAAATTTGGTGGGAACCACCGTGAAGATTAACGAAGCTTCCTTGAAGGCGGAGAGAGGACACTTCGCACGACTGGCAGCGGAAGTGGACCTCAACGTGCCTCTGCCCTCCTACATTGTCCTAGATGGGGAATCGTTGCTGATCACATATGAGGGGTTGCCTCCGGTGTGTTACACATGTGGAATGATCAGCCATCCATCGAGTGCCTACCCCAGGAAGATGACTGAGGAGCAAGGGACGCAGCCCCAGCAGACCCCACCGCGTGAAGGAGAACCGGAGGCATGGTGCACTGAGGCGTAGGAGGAGGGGCGTCCGGAGGCCACGCCAGACGCAGAATACGGCCCTTGGACCAATGTCCAACACAGGCGACAACGGTCGTTACCAATGGGACAGAAGCAGACTGGAGAGCGCAGGTTAGGAGGAGCTTCGGGAGGCTCTAGGTTTGCACTGTTGAATTCCACAGACACTGTGGATGATTTGATATTTAGCTCCCCTCCAACTACAAACAATGAAAATTTGGTTGGAGTTGGACGGAAGCTCCAACTGTCCGGTCTAGTAGGAACCGAAAATTGGGCCAGCATGTCGCGTGCTCCTAATAGAGCCCGTAAACCTCAGATCGACACCAAAGGCAAGGCGACTATCACCTCTCGCCAGTCTCGGGATGGACAGGGACAGACTGGCGGGAGCCCGGCCTAGGCCCTAGGACCGACCCCATCCTTCCCTTTAAAACCCACGATAGAGAATAGGAATCTAGCCATTGCTCTACCGTCTCATTCTGAGTTGGTGTGTGATAGCCAGATCATTGAGGACCCGGAGTGAGGGACGGACAAGCGGCCTCACCTCATGGAGGGGGTCGAGGCTCCAAAATTGCAAGATGCACAACCGGTCGTTTTACCCTTCGAACCTCCTGATATCACTTTGGCTTCGTCAGGGGCTGACGACCAACTGATCCAGAGCCAGCATGGTGCAGCGCTACCCGGGTCTCCTATCGAGGTACCCCGGGAGGAGGGAGTTGGGAGCATTCCGGATGCTTCGACATAGGGTTCTTGAATTGTTGGACCCCAATTTTTGAGTGAAATTTAGAAATATTAAGTGAAATTAAATGAGTGGTTTTATATATGTATTGTGAAATAGA
>JAJMLV010000229.1:71513301-71529250 GCA_027123465.1 Erythroxylum coca
TGTATTTTTCCAATAACAGTGACGTGAAGGAACTACCGAAGTTGTACGTTTTGATCTAGATTTCTCTACCCTTAAATCAATTCAAATACGTACGTGAATTACATTTTGGTTAAATGTAATTATATTTTTTATTTTCAATAAAAAAGTATGGTTTTCATACAAGATTACATATCTTTTTGCATGACTTTCAACAATTTTTCTTTGTGAACATCAACCATAGTCTCGCTATAACTTTGAGACTCCCTCTCAGTGATGAGTATGAAATACTAATTTGGATGATATCTAGCATATCATTGTCTTTTTCAGTTGATCTCTACAACTAGGGTTATCCCACAAGTTATGATTTAATAGACCAGACAAGCTTTGTGCCATTTTTCTTAGTTGATGAAGATTTCTTTATTTCCAATTTTCTTAGTTGATGAAGACTTTTTTATTGAAGACTTATTATGATTAGCACATCACCGACTTTATTATAATTGGTCTTTTCAATTTATTTCCTAGGTTATCACATACCACAAAGGATGAATTATGATTAGAGTAGTACTAACCCTATGCTCAGGTTCTCTAGCTATTTGGAATCTTCGATGGTATGATCTTCCAAAATTACTACATCTCGACTTCTCATATTCTCCTTCTTCATAAGATCTTATAGTCGATAGATAAATTCGTCTTTCAACAAGCCAAGATATACAATTTTGCATTCGAATCAAGTTTAGAGCATTCGTCCTTAGGGATGTAGATAAATGCATGACAGCTAAATACCTTAAAATGGTAAAGATGAGACATTCTTTCCTATCCATACTTCTTTTGTGAATCTCCATCCAAAGTTCCTAAGGGAGAGGAGTTGACAATATTTATGGTTATCCTTACAACTTCTCCCCAAAATGGCTTAAGGAGTTTGGTATAAGAGAGCATGCATAAGACCCTTTTTCTCTCAACTACATTCTTTAATTATAGTGTCTTTGATAGGATTCCCTCAAGCTTGATGCTAAATGACATGTAATATTATTTGAATAAGCCATAGTACTCTCCATCACTATTAACCCATCATTATTAACTTTGACACTGTTAATGTGATTTAGGGTTTACCACCTAAATCACTATCTCGAATCTTAGTGATTTGTACAGGTTATAGGGATATTTGTTTTTATTATAGGCAAGATTATAGGGACAGTTGTAGGAATCTTATATTTTCCTTCTTAGCTTAATTTTTCTGTATATATATATTTGTAAAGCTAGCATCGAATTGTCTGGTTTAGCGATATGATTTCTTTGCATGTTTTCTACTTTTCTAATGTGGTATCAGAGCCTTTGTCTCCAGCCATTGTTCTGTGCTCAGTTTTGTTTCTTGCACAACCCTTTACTGAGCTCGTTTATTTTCATTAAGTCCTCCTATCCATGGCATCTTCTATCCAGCTTTTTACTCAGCCATTGTTTGGCTTCGTTCTATTCCATTCTTAATTGTTTGTATGGATCTGTCCTTTTTTGACTTGCTTTTTACTGTTTTTTTTATTGCTGTCATTTTTTTCTTCTGCCACATCTTAATCTTTTGTTGCTACAGCACTTTCCATATGGAGAAATAAGATGTTTTTACTCCTATGGCACTATTCTCACGAGTGCAAACTATAATATATGGGTTCAGGGTATGAAAAGTTCTTAATTGGTTGAAAACTTTGGCATACTATGACCGGTGATATTACTAAATCAGCTCGTGAGAAGGATGAGACTGAACAAAAACATAGAGAACGCCTTGACAATTGGGAAAACAAAAATCATTAGATTATCACTTGGTTCCACAAGACCAGCTTGCCCCTACTCATATTCAATTTGCTAACTTTGAAACAATAAAAGAGATATAGGACTTCTTGGAAAACAGGTACAAAACTACTAGACTTGCTCATTATTATCAATTGTGGATTACTCTTCATAGCCTTAAATAAGAAGTTGGCCAGTTTATGAATGAGTTTCTTGCTCAAGTGCAACATATTTGGAATCAATTGTCACAAGCCAAGACCAGCCAATACCATATTTAATTGATTCAAGTGATCATGGCTCTTTGTCCCAAATATGAGGTTGTCAAAGCTTCATTATTGCATCGTACTCCCTTTCCCAATTTGGATACTGCCCTTCAGGAGCTAATTTTCAAAGAGACTTGCCTTGGCTTAGATAAATTCTCACAAATGGATATCACTTTAGTCGCTACTCATCCAAAATCAAGGTCCAAATTTTGTAAGAAATGTCATCAAACTAGACATAATTTCTCTAATTGTTTGACAATTGAGTATAGATATTGTCACAAAATTGGGCATATACTTGAAAATCATCCCACTTGACCTCCAAGACCTAAAGGAGGTTATTTCAAATCCAAACATTCGAAGCCTGAGTCATCCTTTGCTACAACAACTGTTACTATCACTGAGGGTTTTTTGCCATCACTATGAGTGGTCTTAAAGCTCTACTCAAATAGGTTTTCTCTTCTAATACTTCCTCTCCTACTGCCTTATTTGTCATGTCGGGTAGCTCCTCTTGGCTTTTTGACTCTGCTTATTCTAAACATATGACATCTAATTCATCTATTTTATCTGCTAAAACACCTATCTCTTCCCTTCCCCCTATTCACATAGCCAATGGCACAAAAATGGTCATTACTCACATTGGAAACACATCTAGTTCACACATTAGTTTCCCTGACACATATGTTATACCAACTTAGCTTTTAATCTTATATCCATTGGCTAACTGTGAACAAGGTCTCACCATTAACTTTTTTTTACTCTGGTTGTCAGGTAAAGGATCCGTAGAAAAATCAAACTTTTATGACGGGATGTAAAGTGGGAAGATTATTTGAGCTTACTTCTCTACATCTGACTCAAAGACATGTATCCACTACTATATCTCTCCAGTGTATTACTAGCATCTTCATCTAGGTCATGCCTCCATTAGTAAACTCCATCCTCTAATCTCTTGTGGATTACTGTGATCTATAAAATTTGAGTCTTTTAATTGTCTAAACCGTCAACTTGCAAAACAACTAACTTTATCCTTTAATAATAATGATTCTATTTCCAAAACTCCCATTGCTTTTGTTCATTTCAATATTTAGGGACTCTCTCCCACTTGTTCTATAAATGACAATCGATATTTTGTTTTGTTCATTGATGATCATTCTCATTTTACTTGGATTTATTTTTAGAAACATAGATCTGAGTTATCGTATTTTATATTAAATTTGCAAAAATGATCAAATCACAATTTTCCAAAACTATTAAAATCCTTTGAACAGATAATGCAACGAAATACAAAGAATATGTTCTTCTCCAATTCCTTAGTCAATAAGGTACCATGATTCAACATTCTTGTCCCCATACGTCTCAACAAAATGGAAAGTCTGAATGTAAACACCGAAACAATTTAGATTTTGTTTATGGACTACTCCTTTCTGCTTACTGTCCTGAGAAGTTCTGGGGGGAAGTGACTTTAACTACTAATACATTATCAACCGAATTCCTATCCAAACTCTTCAAAAAATTTCTCATTTTGAGCGTTTATTTAGTAAATTACCTAATTATTTTTCTTTTAAACCATTTGTTTATGTTGCCTTTGTCCTCTTACAACCTCATGAACACAACGAATTACAACCACGTGCTTTATTATGCTATTTTCGCGGTTATGGGGTATAACATAAAGGTTATCATTTCTGGGATCCTATATCTAATCATTTTGGGAAGATACATTATTGTCATCCTTGTTTAAATTTCATAAGTCTTTTACTACATCATCTCCATTCTTCACGGATACATCTACTGAGTTGTTTCCTAGTAATGATATAGTAGAAAAACTCAATAATCTTCCCATCAATGCATCTAGTCCTATGGAGGTTGTTTCGATTGTAATTCTATTCCTAATCCTACCACAACCATTCATCGCTCTACTCGGGTAAGAGAAACTCCATATCATCTTTGTGACTTCCACTATTTTTTAACTATTATTTCCTTGCATGAGTTTTTCTCTTATTGAGAGGCTTATGGCAACAAGATATGGCTGAAGAGCTCTATGCCCTACAGAAAACTCATACCTAGGACTTAGCTAATCTGCCTTCTAGAAAGACTCCCATTGGATGTAAATAGGTTTATAAAATCAAGACCCACTTAGTTGGATCCATTGAGCATCACAAGGCTCGCTTAGTATCCAAAGACTACACCAAAGAATATGATATAGATTATGAAGAAACTTTTACTCCTGTAGCTCAGTTAACTTCTATTTGTCTTCTATTACCAATTGCAGCGGTCAAACTGTAGCCTCTTCTTTAGATGGATGTTAAAATTGCATTCCTTAATGGTGACCAGCAAGAGGAAGTCTATATGTCTCCACCTCCAGGTTATCTTCATCCACCTTGTAAGGTTTATCAACTTTCCAAGGCCTTATATGGTTTAAAACAAGCACTAAGGTTATGGTTTGCCAAATTTAGTTCTACTATTGCTCAATTTGGTTTTCACTCCATTTTGTATGATTCTACTTTATTCATTTGTCATACTAACCATGGGGTTATCCTTTTGTTACTATAGGTTGATGATATGATCATCACAGGAGATGATGCAAGTTGTATTTCAGAATTACAACAGTTTCTTCATAAGTAACTTGACATGAAAGATCTCGATTCTCTAAATTATTTTTTGGGTCTTGAATTCTCTTCGATCTCTAATGGATACTACCTTTCTCAAGCAAAATATGCTTTTGACTTGCTCTCTCGGGTTGGTATTACACATAATAAGACTGCAACCACCCCTCTTAGACCTAATGTCAAACTCACTCCTCTAAATAGGACTGATCCAACTCTATATTGACAATTAGTAGGTAGTTTACTCTATCTCTCAATAACTAGACCTAATATTGCTTATGTTGTCCATTTAGTCATCCAATTCATGGCTTCTCCTCGCTCATCACATTTTGTAGATGTCCTTTAGATTCTCTGTTACATTAACGAAATGTTGTTTCATGTACTTCATTTCTATGCTCACTCATCCTTTTTGTTATCTGGCTATTCTGATGTTGACTAGGTTGGAGACCCTATTGATTGTCAATCAACCACTAGCTATTGTTTCCTTTTAGGAGATTCGCTTATTTTTTGGAGAAGCAAGAAGCAAACAGTCACTACTCAATCTAGCATCAAATCAGAGTATCGTGCCCTTACAGATGATACCTCAACATTACTATGGCTTCATTGGTTACTATAAGACATGGATATCAACCATTCTTCAACCAATGCACTACATTGTGATAACTGAAGTGCAATTCAGATTGCTCATAATGATGTATTTCATGAGCACACCAAACATAGAAATTGATTGTCACTTTATACGACATCATGTTACCAAAGGTGCTCTCACCTTAGCATTTATTCCCTCTATAGAACAAACAACTGACATCTTCACCAAGACTCATCTTCCTGGGAGATTTCAAGACTTAGTGAACAAAGTCTAAGTTGACTCATCTTCCTGGGAGATTTCAAGACTTAGTGAACAAAGTCTAAGTTGAATTCCATAGCACCACCTTGAGTTTGAGGGGGGTGTTAATGTGATTTAGGGTTTGACCACCTAAATCATTGTCCTAAATCTTAGTGATTTATACAGGTTATAGATATATTTGTTTTTATTATAGGCAAGATTATAAGGACAGTTATAGGAATCTTGTATTTCCTTTCGTAACTTAATTTCTCTGTGTGTATATATTTGTAAAGATGTCATCGAATTGTGTCGTTTAGAAATACAATTTCTCTGCATACTTTATCTTTTTCTAATAGGCACATTTTAATCTTTTGTCATCTCTCATTGCACCATGACATGGAACTCCTTAAATGCTTCAAGTACCTAGTATTTTGTTTTCAACAAAGACACCCAAACCTTTCTAAAATCGTTATAGTAATAATTCATAACATATAGGCAATTGATTTTTTTTTGTCATTGAGCAAACAATAAAATGCACCAAATAAAAAATATTTTTTCTTTTGTATGTCATACTAGCTTTGTAAAATGAAACTCTATAATTTTTCACTTACTAGGCAATGAGTGCATGGTTCAAGTGTTTTACCTTTCATATTAGGAAGGAGTTCCTTATGAGTGAGGGCATGTCTTATATTTTTCATGTTGGTGATCATAATGACATCGCCAATTCCTTTAATCTTACAAGTTACTTTATTTCCCATTTTAATTGTACCAAAGTCACCACTTTGGTATGTTGAGAAGACATCCCGATATGGGATGATGTAAAAGGAAATATCTGAATTAACAGTACATGAACTATCATCATAGGTAACGTTATGACAGTTATCTTCTCTAATAAAGAATATATCATGATGATCTTTTTCTGTCATTTTAGTTATGCTCTTCTCTTCCTTTATCTTTGGCTTAATCTAATCTGACTTAAAAGTCCCATTCTTCTTATCTCTTCTAAGATATCGACATTCAGATTTCTTATAACCAAATTTGCCATAATAGTAATAGTTAACTATTGGATATGATTTAGGCCTCTTTCTTGACTTGTCACAACTTTTCTTGAACTCTTTCTATGAGTTTCACTTCTACCCCTCTTTTTGACAACATTAATTAGCATCAAATTGTGTTGATATGACATGTTCCTTTCTACTAAGTTCTTCATTTAAAAGGCTATTAGTGACAGTATCTATAGTGAGTGTTTCTTCTCAAGCTGAGTTACTAAGTGCAACAACAAATATGTTGCAACTCTCAGGTGGCAAGTTGAGAAGTAGTAAGGCCTGCAACTTATCACCAATCTTCATCTTGATCTTTGATGGTTGATTAATGAGTCCCTTAAAAATGTTTTAGGTGCTTGATCATACGCTGATCATACTTCTTTGGCTTGATCTGGTCTAGTTTGATAATCCATGTACTCCAACCTAACTAACCATTTTAGGAGGTGAGCTTTATTATAAGGTATCTTCTTTTGAATCGTGGATTCAAGTTTTTTCCATAATTCGTATACATTAGTTGATGTTAACATGTGCTCGAACAAGCTTCAGTCGATGAACTTATGAATGATGACTATCGACTTTCAAATTAAAAGCTCCTATTCTTTATTAGTTTCTCCCTCTATCCTATTCCCATTAATGGTCATATCTTGTGTGAATTTTTGCAATATAAATTATCTTTCATCATCAATTTCCAATAGGCATAATTCTCTATGTAAGTTTGAACTTGTCACTATCACGAGTGACGGTACCCTCTATTTTAAATCACACAAGAAAAATAACTCCGCTAAACCAAAGCTCTACTACCATAGTTGAAAAAAATATTAAAATGAAAATTGTACTTTTCTTTCTTTGGATGATTAAAATGGATACTCAAAGATAATAGAAAAATTAAGAGAGTAAAGGGAGAACACGTCAATTTTATATGAAAATCTCTCCAATATGAAGGAAAAACTATAGAAGTAGAGATCTAAAAGGTCCTCCACTGTAATATAATAGGATTACAACAATATTTTCTCTAACTTATACTAAGGACTAATTCAATTTCTCACCCTATTTAGGATGTATTATCATGCTTAAATACCTCACCAATTTGTAGTAGATCAGTCACATATCAAGTTTGAGAAATTAGAGATTTTCTCAAGCTACTCGCTCTCTAAAGTGACTCACTTATTTATCTATATGAATTGGTGAAACACACCTCTTCTCTTTTATTTACAGGGAGGTTGTGAAGTTTTTTAATATTCCTTAACAATTATTGAAAATTTCCAATGTTCCAATGTATGACCAATCATTTTCTTATGTATCCCTTTGAATTTTGGGGGAAAACTCAAATTCTCATGCATGATCAATCTTTGAAATTTTGAATGAAGAAATTCTAAAATAAATAAATATTTATTAACCTACAGTTATAAAGGGATCCAACACTTTATTAGGAGATCAGGTGCAATTTGCTGTGTAGATCAGCTCCACTCGATAGACAATGGCTGCAAATTTGATCCACTTCGCAGGGTATTTTGGATTTCTGCATAACATAAGAAGTTATAGCAGACAAGACATATTGTGAAAATTTTATAAAGACCCGTCAAAATAGTGCAGAGAAGAGGAAATGAACCTCACAACTAATTAAACATTGAATTAATGCTTAAATAGGTCATCAATACGTATGCATTCCTCACATGAAATGTATATGTTTCTAATTTTCTTCCAAAACAAATTTAAGGTTTCTCTTTCCTATTCTTGTCGCTTCATTTCCCTTGAATTTATATTAACAACCAATTAGTCTTAAAGCATAGACGTATCGAGTTTCCTCCTTCCGGACTTGCAAATTCAAAATCTGTCCAGCTACTACATCCGACTTCTTGTGGAAAGTTTTCCTTGTGAAGTTAGGCTAACTGAAACTATAATCAACAGGCTTAAAAGGGTTTTCCTAAGTGCGTTTGTCTATAAGGTTACATTGTCAAGAAGTAATAACCTTAAAAAGTCAAGACATTTGAACTAAGTTTAGCATCCAAAAGGACAACATAAGAAACTTTTGACCAAGATACCAAAAACTATCCATAAGCTATGGTCTCTCCCAATGCTTGATCTTAACTTTAGTAATAACATTGTCATTTTGAATTTCTACGTTAGCTTAACAATTATAAGTCGTCTTCAACTGCCGTCAGAGCCAACCTTGCCAAAACCAACATTACCATTGACGCCTTCAATCCCAAATCTTTTGTAGCCTATTACGCCCCCGTCTCTGCCACCACTTCCTAAATTTGAGTATAAACTATGCGTGAACCAACCCACCTTCCACCGCATTGCCAAGTACTCAAACCATATCTGTCCAACCTTCTTTTACTTTCTAAATGATATCAATAATTTTAATTAAAATTATATTTAATTCTAATTAAATATCAATTGAGCTCAAATAAAAAGCAATATCTCATAATAATTTTCATTTATTAAATATCTCATATTTAATTATAAAGTTTCTTATACTTTATAATCTAAGTCTAACTTGATTAAAATACGTATTCAATTCCTTTTTTATTAATTCGTTCTTTATGTATCTCATTAGGTTCTTAAATATGTTAACAATGGATATAAATTATAACTTTAAATTATATTTATGATTAAATAAATTAAACTTCTTTAATTCAACTTTAATTATCTAATTAAATAATTTTTATTTATAAATCAATATTGACATCTAATGACGTGCTATAACCATCAAATTATTTAAGAATATCAAAAAAGTTTTAATTAAATTTTATATGCATGATTTATATGTATAATTTAATCCTTTCATTATACAATGTTATAATAAGTGTAGAGTTTAAAATTAATTTCTACTCTATTTAAGTATAATAATATTAAATCTTTACTATTAGTCATTGATTTTATTAATGATATTTGAAAACTATTCTTATAATACCATTCTACCCTAGTTAAGAGTTTTTGAATCAATACTAATCAATAACCGCATAACATTCTCTCTAATCATATAAGGAATAACGTGTGCCATCTTAAAGAACCTATCAACTACCATAAACATAGAATCTTTACACTTCTTCGACCTATGTAACCTTATCACAAAACTAATAGAGATATTCACTTGTACTTCACTAGATATAGGTAAAGGTGTACACAATCTATGTGATAAAGTCCTAAATTTAACATTCCTCCAAGTGATGTACCTATGCGATAAAGGCAAATAAAATGATTATTTAACATATTTACCATCCTTTGATGCCAGAGTGGCCCATTACATCCTCACTATATGTCTCAAGCACAAATAACTTACAATAGATAGGGTTATGCCTATAGAACTTATAAAATGCCCATTTCACATTCAAATAGACATTTCCATAGTGATTGTCATTGGCATGTAATTCATTCACATATTCAAATCCTAGTAACCTTACATTCAAAGAATTGAGAAGAACATACCTATGCGATAAGGCATCAACAACCACATTCTCCTTACCTTGTTTATACTTGATGACGTATGAGAATATTTTAGTCAATTTCATCCACTTGGCGATCACATTCAACCTACCTTTCCCATTAAGGTGCTCAATAATTTATGATTAGTACTATCAAAAATTCCTTGAGCCATTGGTAATGTTGTCATGTGTCTAATACTCTCACAAATACACCGAGATCTTTATCATAAGTTGAGCGTTTCAAGGCTACTCCATTGAGTATCTTCCTAGTCTTGAGACATAACACTCAATCTTAAAAGTTTTAGAAAATTCAATTAATGTTGTCAAAGGTGTCAAATATAACATGTCTTTAATGATATTAAATGATTGCTCTTGTTCACTATCCTAATAAAATCTTATAGATTTCTTAACTTTTTCAATAAGTGGTTTAACAATTATACTAAAATCTTCAACAAATCTCCAATAAAAACTAGTTAAACCGTGAAAACTTACCTCAATTATGGATTTATATCTTGAGCATTCCCTATTTTTTTCACATTTTCCTCAACTACCTTAATACCTTTTGTGTCAATAATATAGCTTAACAATCTTTTTTGCATAAAAATTACACTTTCTAAAGTTAGCATATGATAAACGATTGTTATACTATGTGTTTATACCCATATTGAGTGTGTTCTGCTTGGTATTTGAGAGTTTTACATTGTTTCTGGTATTTATTTTGTTTCAAGTGTATTTTCAGGTCTTAATTGCCTTTATGAATTAAAAGGAGAAGAATTTGGAGGAAATCGTGGCATAAAACGAAAGAATTGTAGTTGTTTTGGAGGCACACACTTGTGTGAATATGTACACGCCCGTGTGAAGAAACATACATGGCCATGTGTAGGGATTGTGTAGGAGATTGTAAATGTGTAAAGCTTCAAAGATGCTAGTTTCCCCATATGGAAATACACACCATGCGAGTAATATACATGACTATGTCCCTTGGTCATATAGGCTCTTGTGAAAGTGTAAAGTCGCAATTCTGAAGGATCTTTGAGATACATGATCAGTAGCATTGTTGTACAACTGACCATGTATAATCCAAAAAACCTAGTTTTATAGTAAAAAAAGGCAATTATGATGAGGAGAAGAAAGAAAAGTGGCTAAAATCAAAAGTTTCAGCTAAATTAGAGTAGAAGACACATTTCTAAACCTAAGACATGGAGAACACGAAGAGTACTTCAAGAGATCCAACGGAGAGTAACCTTTAACCAAATATTTAAAGGGATCTCAATAAAGAGAAGGGGGTATACATACCTGTAGATTTTTAATACTTCTTCTTAACTTTTGATGTTTATTTCATTTTCTATATTTAGGAACAATTTTATTTATTACCTAAGTAGGTTGAACCCCAAGTTAGGATGAATATTATGATTTGATTCTTTATTTAATGTAATTTGATTGATTTATTCATACAGATTCAATTTTTTGTTTATATTCTTGAATTAATATGTTCGGGATATTAGTTCAATATTTAATTTCATATGATTGAGATTGATAAATCCTCTTGTATGAATATAGTTACTATAATTAGAAGAAGTTGTATGCAAACCTAAAGATAGATCTACATAAATCCTCTAGATTATGGTCAAACCTAATAAAGAAATTCACGAATTAATGTAAAGCAATCTCAGGGGTTTTAACTAGAAAAAATTTTTAGTTAATCAAACAAAGATTAGTTGCTAATAGTTTTGAGAAAGATATTAGCATAAGTTAAGAATTTCTACAGTCCAAACATCAATAATTGAATTGCAGGATAAAGGGTTAACACTTAAGATATCTTTATATTGTATTTGTCTTGATTTATTATTGTATTACACTTTAATTTAATTTAGTCTTAAATTAGATAATCGTCTTATTTGACAGTTAAATAAGAAAAGAGCTATTACTAGAACTTGTAATCCTTGTAATATCGACTCGTACTTACTAGTGCTAGCTAGAACTACATCATACATTTATAGTTTAAAATTACAAGCAATCAATTTTTTGGCTTGGTTATTGGCTAGTTAACAAAGATCCAGAGATTGAGAGGACAACTTGCAGAAATCTCCTTAGAACCCTACTTATAGAGTTCACGTTAAATCGCTAGACAGAGGACTTGGAAGGAATTAAGATCCATGATAGACCAACCAAAGACCATGTTCAATTACGCTAGACCAAACTTGACAGGAACAGAGATTAGCATAATTAAACCAACTATTAATGCCAATAATTTTGAGATTAAACTAAGTATTATTTAAATGATGGAAGATTATGTCCAATTTGATGGGCTACCAGATGACGAACCCAATACACATATCGTAAACTTTCTAGATATTTGTGATACCTTTAAGGTCAATGGTTTCAATGATGATACATTTCTCAGTGATGCTTGTCTCTAACAAAACTTAGCAAGCTAGCAGGAGTATATGATTTTGATGCAGTGACAACACTAATAAACTAGGTTGAAACCCTGAGTAGGATTAACTATAAATCCTAAATTATACCAAGTTATGTAGTGTAAGGCATACAGGCTAGGACATCTAAATCAAGACTATCAATCACTACATCTCGAGCATGTGGATTACAAGGGAATGCTCCTAGACCACAAAATAATCTACATAGCAATATATGCAATATGGGATGGAGAAACCACCCAAATTTCTCTTGGAGAACTAAGACAGAAATAGAACAACCCTTTATTAGGATTCCAACAATAATAACCTTAAGAAAAGAATCTGACCTTAGAGGATATCATGTCCAAAATGCTTTGACATTTAGAGGAAATATTTCAATCCATAGAGATGTCATGAGGAGTTAAGAGGCTTCTATATGTAACTTGGAAACACATATTAGCCAACTCATCAAGATAATTTTGAAAGATCATAAAGGAGTTTGCCTAGTACCACAAAGACAAATCTTAAAGAATATGTGATGTAATTACCCTTAGGAGTGGAAAAGAGTTGCAAGAGAAAAACAATAAAACCCAAGATAATAAAGAAATTACTATTAGCAGTTAAAAGAAAGTTGAAGTTGAAGGGGGCTTTTCAAAAGTGAAGGAATTTTAGTTAGTCATCCCTTATCTTACCAATGTGAAGAAAGATCAAATGGATGAGTAATTTCATAAGTTGCTTAAACTTTTTAAACAAATCCACACTAACTTACCCTTTATTGAGGCTCTTGCATAGATGATGAAGTATTCTAAAATTTTAAAGGAGTTATTACTAAGCAAAAGAAAGTTAGAGGATTTAGCGATTATAATGCTAAATAAAAGGTGCTCAGTTCTTCTTCAAAGCAAGCTACTAGAGAAACTTAAAGGTCTAGGGAGTTTTACTATCCTTTATTCAATTGGTAGCTTAAAAATAAAAAGGGCTTTAGTTAGCATAGGGGTCGGTATTAATATCGTGCCTTATTCTTTATTTAAGAAACTAGGATTAGTTGAATCAAAACCTAAGCTGGAATACAAATTAGAAAAAAAAAGGCCATAATCGGGTCAAACTAAAGACTACCGCTCCATAAGTTTACAACTAGCCAAAATATCTGTAAAGCATCCTATAGGTGTTATAGAAGATATACTTGTTAAGGTTGATAAGCTCATCTTCCTAATTGATTTTGCAATTCTTGACATAGAAGAAGATATAGAGATACCTTTGTTTCTGGGTCGACCTATTTTATCCGCTGCTAGGTTAATAATCGATGTTGGTGAGGGAAAACTAGTGCTTAGGGTTGGGTACTAAGAGTTTATATTTATAATTTCTAATTTCTTGAATCATTCCTTTGACCTTGTGGATTCTGATGATTATATTGATTTATTTGACGATTTAGTTTCAAAATTTTTATAGGATTCTTTTTCTAAAAGTTCGCTGCAACTATTTCCAGTTCAAGGGAAAAAGAAGGATGGTATAAGGAAAAAGCAAATAGCCTATTTAAAGGTTAAGGAACCCAAAGTAAGAAATAAAAAACTTAAAATCTATAAGCTACCTTGAACATAATAAGTATGTCGAGCTAAAGAAATTAAACAAGCATCACTTGGGAGGTAAACCAAAAATTATGTTATTTTTGTTTAATTTGATTATATTATTTTGTTTATTTTGGAGCTTTAGTTTAGGATTTCATTATTTTTTGTGTCTTTTATGTTAGGTTATAGAACATTTAACTTTTGTGACTTTGAATGAATTTTTTTTAAGGAACTTTTATACACAAATTTAATTTAAACATGTTTTACATGGTTACAATGACCAACACGGTCACTAGATATGACTGTGTACAGTCCTAAAGCTTTTAAAAAATTTGCACACATTTTCAGTGAGTTACATGGGTGTGGGACATACCAGTGTATCTTAAGTTTCCTATAATGTGTCACAACACACACTTGTGTCAACGTTAGCATATTCACAGTGACTAATATGGTCACACATACTTATGTATGTGACCATGTAAGTTTGCGAAAAGTCACATACTTGTGTCTAAAGTTACACATTCATAATGACTTATATGGCTAGTTACACGGTTGCATAACTGATTGTGTAAGTCTGTGACACATTTTAAAGCCTATCTTCTCTCTTCTTTCCCAATTTTCTCCTCATCTTCTACCACCCATCTACTATGCCTGTCCATTCTCCTGCCTTGTCCAACATTTTTGAGTGATTTTGCAACATTCCAATAAGTTTTTCTTGCTTTCTATATGAGTTAAACTTGGAAATTTGGGTATTTTTGTCAATTTTAGGGTTTTTCAACCCTAAAATGCTATGGTTATGCAATTTTTGCATTTTAGGTTGATTTCACCTAATTTTGTTTTTTATTTTCAATTAAAACTTGAATTTCACCCTTTTCCATATGAACTATTGGATTAATTAGATGAATTTCATGAGAATTTGATGAAACTTGAGTTGGTTATGTCAATTTTGCTCATTATGTGATAAATTGTGATGATTTTTGTTAGATTATGTTTAATTTATTGTTTTCTAGTACTTAGATGTTATTTCCTAGTTTAATTTCATTTCAATTTAGTATTTGCATGAATTAGGCTTTAATTGTGTTTAGCATAGGTTTATGTGTTAAATTGTGTAATTGAATGTTCAATTTTAGGAATTGTATTGGTAATTGCATAATTAGATTAATTTTATTAATTAATTGCATTTTAATTTTGTTATTAGTTTGTCATTAGTTTAATTTTTGAATTATTTTGATAATTACATTATTTTAGTTTAATTTAATTTTTAATTGAGTGTTGAGCATCCGAATTAAGTGTAGAGAAAAATAGCTTGTTTGTATTACTATTAGTTATTTTCTCATATTTTAATTTAATTTCAGATATAATGATGAGAAGGAAAGACGTGGAAGCGATAGCATGATAGGGTCCGAGATATGTTTTTGTCCCATTTCTTCCTGGAGAAGTAGAGGGACTAGCATGTTAACTTGTCCTAACAAGAGGGAGAAAAGTAGGGGGAGTAACAACATTGGGAGAAAGAGTTATGTGGTGGAGGAATAGGATGGGTTTGAAGAGTTGGTGTTGGTCAAGCAAGAGGTTAGGAGAATGCCAAGAGAAGAGGAGATAATAGAAGGGGAGGTCCCATGGCTTCTAGGGATGATGGATGAGCTGCCCTGAGGGGATGGATAGCCACCATTAACCATATATGGTTTCATTCCCATAAAGGAAATTAACCATCTTTTGGCTTGAGTGGGAGAGTTACGACAAAATACAATTAACTAATAATGGTATGTCAGCTATACTATGATTAAGTTTGCCAGCAAGGGGTGTAGAGAGATGGGAGAGGAAATTTGACTGAGCATGATTAAGCTTAATATCCAAAGTAATAAATTATTTTTGAAAAATTGTGGGGGGTAATTGTTTTGCAAACTTTTCGTAAACTTCTTTGGCACGAACAAATTAAAACCAACCAAAAACGAAATAATAAAAACACCACAAATTTGGTAACAGAGTTCGGCATACCTTGCCTACGTCTACGGGGCCCTCACCCAGCTTAATAACTTTCACTGAAGTATAACAGATTTA
>JAJMLV010000229.1:71589529-71603726 GCA_027123465.1 Erythroxylum coca
ATTATTAGGGATGGTTTGAAAGTGGCAAAAAATTACTTATCTTGCGAATTCTTACATGTACAAAGGGAGGGAAATCGAGCAGCACATCTCATAGGTCGGGGTGGAATTAATTTGAATGAAGATATGTTTCTAATGGAGGAAGCCCCAGTGGAAGCTGAAGCGGTCATTGATGAAGAGAAGCGCCTCCGCGAATCACCGTGAAGAATTCTCTCTCTTTTTGAAGATACCCAGATTTTGAGATTTATTGGGACCATTGAAACATGATCAGCCGCTGAAGATCTCACCGTTACCATTGTCATTTTCCGGTCTTCAAGCTCGATTCATGGACTAGCTTTCGGGCCTGTGTTCTTTTTCATTTTGTTTTTTTGGAACCTCTGTTTCCTTTTTTGTTTGTTGCGTGGCTTTGAACACTTTTAGTTTTGTTTGTTTCTTATTTTTTCAATAAAATATGGCCAGATGGTATTAAAATAAAAAAAAAAGAAGCATCTGAAGCTCTTCAATTTATTTTTTACTTTGTTGGTCCAAAGAGAAGCCATGCGCTATGCCCCGAGAAAGGATTTGGAAATCAAATCTAAGTTTCGCAACACCGGCTAGATCGTCACAAAAGAAGTTCTACATTGGGCTACATCTTGCATATGTGTTGAGATCACAACTATCAATTAGTAGGATCTACGAATTGTTTAAGTATTAAAACATAGAAAAGAAAGAGTAAGGTAAAAAAGAACGTAAAAACTATGGAAGCCCATAAATGTTACGATATGACTAGTTACACTTTAATTGTTTATTTATATTTTAGCCTTTAGTGTAGCCAGTTGTCATAAGCACGCTTGGTGCTCTGTTTTATGTGTATATACTCTTTCGTAACTTCTGGAAGATATAGAGTGAAAAGTAAATCTTTCATAGCCTTCTGTATCTTCTTCTTCTTTCTTCTGTGATTCTTCAATAAATTATTAATCCAGTAGCCATATACAATTAAAAGAATGAAAATGAAAAAGCATATACATTTTACGCACAAGTAGGGAAAGGATGAGGCAATGAAACTCAAAAACGTAATCTAACCATATTTTCGACTCCAGAGAACAACGATGCCACTAAGGGCTGACCAGGCCATCTGCTACACATAAACATTGACAGATTACATCTCCTGGTGGTGGAGAGTGGAATGAGATGCAGGGAGTTGATATTTAACGGAATCGAATACATCTGTGTTTAGAACGTCTAGAATTTTAAACACATCAACTTATATTTAATGGATTTGAGTATTCAATATATTTGTTCTAATTAATACTTGACTAACCACCATTAGACAAATACGTCATCCTTTTGACTTGTTTGTTTCTACTTACACCCATTTCAGTATCTGACCAACTAACTAGATAAACATTTGGCAATTGCTTGTGGAGAATGTATGCAGCTCAAGGTTAGCCAACTATACAAAGCATAACTACAGTGATACAAGGCTTTTCTCAGAACTACTTAAAACCTACCAAAGTCCAATGTCGCCCTAAACCCAAATCCCTATATAAGCCCCCGCAATTAAACGCAATTATACTCATCCCAAACATAACAAACTTCTTAGTTCAAAATCTCCAATTCGAAGAAGCCTCCACTGACACCCATAAACAATGGCCTCCCCCAAATGCTTCATCTTACCTTTTGTTATAGCATTGTCATTTTCCAGCTTGGACATTAGCTTCGCAGCTCGCAATCTCTTGCAACTTCCGACGAACATACCTTCGGTGCCAAGTCTACCAAAGCCGACATTACCACCAATGCCTTCTATCCCAAATCTCCCGCAACCTACGCTGCCAACTTCTCTGCCACCACTTCCTAGCTTGCCCACAACCATGCCAAAGCTAACCTTACCACCGTTTCCTGCCACAACGTTGTCGCAAACCACTTTGCCAACCTTGCCAGGTACTCAACCATCACTTCCTAACCAACCCACTATTCCCACTGTACCTCAGGTCACCTTGCCCCCATTGCCAAGCATTCCCTCACTCCCCACAATCCCTTCTACTATTCCCTCCATTCCATTTGTCTCCCCACCACCGGCTGGAAACTAGAATATGTCAGACTTTCATGCCAGTTGCGTGTACATCTTGCGGTCTCCAAGTTGCCTGTGCCCTGAAAATATTCTTACTGTGTATTATATATAATGCTTTTGAGCTTCATTAGGTCTTTCTTTTTTTCCCCTTCTCTTCTTCACCTTGTACTATTGGTCGTTAAATTGATGTACACAATGTGTTTGCATTCATACCGTTCTGATAAATAAAGTTTCGTTATCACTGTAAGTTCCCTTGGTTCTTATCTGATCTTGTTTCTCCTCGCCATGAAATATTATGTCATGTTCTTTTTGTTCCCTTTTATGGTGAACTGGAGTCTACTCATAAGGAAAAACTAATAGTTGTGCACAATATAATCGTGCTATTATAGAAAAAAGTATTCGGGAGTAAGATACATGGATGGTGGCTACAAGGGACTTAAATGCCTCGTGGGCACATTCACTTCGTCTTTGAAATCTTTTTTTTATATAATTTTTGCAGATTTTCGACCCTAAAAAATTTTCAAGCAGCAAATAATTAATATGAACTTATAAATGAAAATTTCAAATTCTACAATTTAACTATACGTTAACTATTCTGATAGTAAAAAACACTAACATGACATTATCAATATCGAACTTAATTGAGCTAGTATACAATTTTAATCAATGTCAATTGTGAATGTTTTATATACACGAGTATACAATCTTAAACTACTTTTAGAAGAGTTCAAGCATTTCTTGGAGCGTATTGGTTGAACATGACATAGCACAGTCGTAAACGTGTTCTTCTTTGAAATCAAGAGATAAAAATACGAACAAAATTATGGGCTGGTCAAAGAGCATATTCAATGGAAAGGAGCTTTCAAGAAGAACACGGTTGTATCTATGCTCTTGTTCCTCCCTAAAAAGAGTTACAAAGTATTAGTAATTATTATACAGTTCAGAACACGAGTGTATCTATGCCTACATTCAGTTATAAAAAAGAACGTTGTAAAACACAATTTCGAACACAATCGTAATTGATTGCCTTATTTGAAATAATATTTTTAGGTTAAACTTAAACTAATGAAGGGTTCTAGATCTTACTAGAATTATGTTTAAGATAAATTTGATATGGTAAGGAAAAAATTTGTGTAGAATTATACCAATTAAGATTTACATATAAATTTCATTGTTGGTAACCGACATTGATGTATCATTATGATTACTGAATAATGAGATGGCAATCACTCTAGCTCCCTAAGATATAGGCAAATTTGTTTGCACTTACAAAATTCCTACAGTTTATAAAATATATAATTTAAGGTATGCTTGTTTGGGGGTAATGGAGAAAAATGTATGGGAATGGAATGAAACCTTGCGTTTGGCATCAAACTATCATTGAAGGGGTAACATTTTCGTTACTCAATTCTTGACAATCCTCCATTCCCCTGCTAATTCAGGAGAATGGGAATCATCGATTTATTCTCCTAATACAAGGGCTTTATGCATGCCTTTAATTGGACCATTCATCGAGAGTGAATGGATTTAGGAGTATGTGATTATTATTATTAAATTTACAGTTTCTCATAGTAATTTAAACAATCATAATAAATTATAGACTTACCAAATAATATTAATTTAAGGGTAACAAATACAAATAGAATTTTAAAAAAAATCTACAAATTTTGAAATTGTGAAAAAACATCACAATATACTTGATTTTAAACATTCTGTTATTATAAATAGGGTGTATAAAATATAATTAATTAAATTATATTTAAAATTTGATATAAAACAAATTTTTATTTTTCAAGATTTTTAACAAACCAACCACCATCAAAGGTAATGATAATCATTCCTTCATCTTAACCAACCATCATAATTATAATGATTATATTCATTCTCATTCCTCCATATATTCATTCTCATTCTCATTCTCATTACCTTCTGTTAACCAACCACAATCATTCTATGGTGGCAATTTTTTGTAAGTTAGAGTCCCGTATTATCCAACAAGATGGCTTAGATGGAGACTAAGACCGTGTTTGGTAGGGCAGTCAGTTTTAAAATGGAATAAACTATAATATTATTTCATCGTTTGAAAAAAAAAGTTTATAATAGAATGAAATAAATAAGATAGAAAGAGAGCGTTTTATATTAGATCTTATTTCATCATAAATGGTAAAAATGAGTTACTTTTGATTTTGGGGAGTTCAGGATGAAATGTAAAATGATAAATATGTACTATCTAATATACCCTCAATAATTTTTTATTCTATCAATTATATCCTTAGCCCTAATAACAAGTACCAAGGCTATACATTTATTATTGTCTACTAAGGGAAGAATAGTCATTCTTTATTATTAGACATATATTACATTCCATGCTATTTTTCTTCTAAACAATATTTTATAATATTACATTATAAATCCTTCCATCCCTCACAAACAATAATTTTCTAATATTATATCTATTTATATTTCATTCTTTTATAAACCATTATATTCCATTAAAACCTTACATCCAACTACACATAGCCTAACTGTTTGAAATTCTAAATTATGTTTTTTCTATTCTCGTTCATTATAGTGATCTTCTCTCTATTTGTTGGTCATTATTCCTGATCTCCATTTCTAGTAAGGTAGTTTATAGTTCGATGATTCATTTTGCTATATCTTCTGTCCATTTCTAAGCTTAAATATAAAGGTTTAAATTGTTATAAGATGTCTCCTATGGATTCGTTGTTTGAGTCTTATATTTCATTTATTGGTACAACTCCAAATGACATGCATATTTAAGTTTCTATTATTTAATTTATATAAGGGCAAGTGTTGTTTCTTTTTATTTATATACTTAATCTTTTCATTTTTCTTAGTTATTCGATCTCGCCTAATGCTCTACAATGGTTGTACTAAGCTTTAGATAGTTGAACATTATTCTAAGTTTCCTTATACTATACATAAGTGGAAGCACTGTTACTTTATAATAAGTAAAAAGACTATGTATTATTTTTTGTAAGCAATATTCATATTTTAATATCATCTTAAGAAACTAGGCATAAAGAACCTCTTATTTATTGTAGTTAGTTTATGTTTTCTTGAAGGTACTTTAATTTTGTTATTTGTTTGGTGCTTAACGTCCATTCTCAAGGATGAATTTATATTTAAGGATATGTTGATAAAATTATTTAACTTCTTCAATTATAAGTGAAATATTCCCTTCTATTGTTAGTTGAAAGATGTTTACATTTTTATAATGATTATACTTATGTTATGATGATAAAATTTACACATGGATTATGCCTCTTCATTCGGAAATGCTTCCACTAAAAATGCATATAGTGTCACTTATGATAGTGGCTTAAATGCTCAAATGATGATTTCTTAAAGTGATCATAATACAAGCAAGAGATTTTTGGATTGTCCCAAATTATCCAGTTAACCAATTATTTATTTATTGAAATTTTTTATATGAATTAAAGATGTTTATGTCAATAATTTGTATAATTTCATTTCCTTGTAGGCTATATAATTATATATAAGCAGTATAAAAATGTAGTTAAGTGTCAAACCCTAAAATAATTGTTCCAACTAGCTTCTCCAGATGTTACTCATATCCTCTAACTATCTATATAAACATAAACAATTAAGTTAGTAAACAATTTAATGCAAATTAATTGAACTTAAATGTGAATATTCACTAACCACCTTCTTCTTCCTTTTTAAGATAGATGATGCAGTATTTAACCTTGTAGATTTTGATTATATAGGTCTTTAAATTGGACATCTTCCAATCTTGGATAAAAGGAATTTTTTTTGTGGCCTTCCTCTTTTTCACTAGACTTCCTCTTCTTTTTTGCATTATACATGTATACTCTATGATGAACCATTTGACATTTAATTCGTAATATAGACTACAAGTTTTTAGCCTTTTGCCAAAATCTTGAACCACTAATAGGATCTATAACATACTAATAACTTTTTAAATAACATTCATGCTTATAGTATTGACTCACATAAGCATCAATATCCTCCCTTTGATATTATATACAAGCAATTGCGAATTCCTATTAAATCCCAAAGTCTACATTAACAAGTTCCTACTTATAAGTCAACAACAAAATTTTATGTAAAAAGTGTGACTTCAATTAAATTCCCATTAGTCTTAGTGATACAGTTTCTTGCTTCCCATCATATAACCTCTATTTTCTTTCCTCACTCTTGGGCATATATCATTAGTGGATTTGATCATCGTGTCTCTTTTTTATGAATCGAAGTCATTGAGGTAACTCAAACATCTTCTAACAGATTTATCAAGCTTTTTGTATGAGCTTCACAAATGAATCCATTAAATGTCTCTAATATTTTAATAGGAAATATAGTCTTATATTTCCTAAGTTTTGATTCATGGTAAGCCTTTTTGAAATATTCTTCTACTGCTCCATTGTAGCATAAAATTCCACTTTTATTGTACAACTCATTGCTTACTAGAATAAACTCCTATATGTCTGGACTTTATGAAGACTACACCTATTTGCATAGACATGTCATGCATATTTTCTACGCTCAGCTTTTGGGAAGAGATTCTTTAATGCATCCACTAAACCTTAAGATTTAAAAAAGTAATGTCAGTTAAAGAATTTAAAGCACATTAAGATGAGCATCACGTATATAAATATTGAAATTTTATCTTTATTTGATATTTACAAAAATCTATGCATTCTCACTTATGTTTATATCTTTAGCAAGAATGTTCAAAAACCACTGCCAAGATTGGTAATTCTCTTTATTAACCATAGTACAAGATATAGAAAACAATTGATTGTTTCTATCTTAACCAATTGTAGCTAATAAGGCACCTTTAAGGAATGTCTTCAAAAAACATCCATCTAGCCTCGTTATTTACCTACAACAATTAAGAAAACCATATTTCAATGCATTAAATCCCATATGAAATATGTTAAATGTTGGTTGTTTGAACTTCTCATCAAGTTTAGTTTGAATAATGAATTGTCCATCTTTATTAACATATCGTAACTTTTGTCTATAAGACCATAACTTGGCATAATGATCTTTCTTAGATCCTTGTAACATTATAATAACTTCCCAGTTAGCCTTATAACATTGGGATTTAGTCACCTATAATGCATACTTTCTTTGATGATCATCTATCATCTCATTAATTGGCCAATTCTAATTCCTCCTAAGCTTTTGTAAAAATCCATTTCCTACAAACTTGTTTTTTCTTTGCACTTTCATGCAATTATGTTTCTTTTTTACTTTCATAATAGAAATTTTTTTTTCCAATCCAGTTATCATATACGCCAAATGGATATTTTCTTATTGAGGCCTTGTATCCATTAGTAGTTGAAAATTTTCTTATTGCTTCTTTGAATTGCATCTCATCCTTAAAATTCATAAAAATTTCACATTGAAAATCCTTTATGTCAACTTTTGGATTAAATATAATGTATTTCTTCTTTGTGACAAATGTCTCGCACTATCCATCATCACTATAAACTAGTGATTGAACTTCAGTATCTCTATACTTGTATTCACTACACCAATCATGTTAATTTTCTTCTTATCTTTGTAGATTTTTAGATTAATCATCATCTTCTTTGCAATATTTTCTGGTACTTCCAACCCCATCCAGAATATTATCACATTTAAACAAACTATGTACAATCTTGGGACATCTCTTCTCATTTTTTCTTATAGTAACATATATCTTGCCTTCAACTAAATCATCTTTAGATTCATTCATTTATATAACAATGAAATCTTCATCATCTTGTTCTACTTGAAATTGGAACAGCCCTTAAATCATTCATACTCATATTATACTATGTATAACTGTCAAATTCATTCCCAATATCATAATCAAATTTACACCATCTATTTTAGGATGCTTATAAACAAGTTCCTAGTAGACTTCAACATTGAGGTAATTCAATTCTCACATAACGTTGAGCATTACTAATATGTCCTTATCTAGTGTAAGTTTAAATCCTCTAATCATCTCATTTATAAAACATATATACCAATATATATCCTTTATCTTCTAACACTCCCTTTAAAACTAGCATGCTAAATTCTTCAACACATATCCTTCTTTCTTTTAATGTTATCCCTAATATATTTATCATTATCATATCTTTCTAACACCCCACCATAAAGAAATTTCAAAATTTACCATCATTTGTATTACAAATAACTAAATCATTAGTTTTCAACAAAACATATTAACAATGCAAATATGGAAGCATGAATCTAAATAGGTTTAAGGGGTAAATTAAAAACAACAAACATTAGATAAGATATGCTTTCAAAAATATAAATATGTAAAAAAAACTATGACATGCTTCCTCTTTTTTACTAAAGTTATAAGATAAAATTTCTAACGAAAGTGGGATAATGTCAAAATAAATGAACGATTCTGTATTTGTAGATTTTTTGTGCTTATCTCCATTGTCTAATGCATATGTTCATTATTTAGCTATCTATGTCTCATATTAAGTGTCTAATAATATCATAAATCTATGTTATATCTTTACAATAAAAAAAATCATAACCTTACTGACTAATATGTTATTAATGTGCTTCTTATTTTGCTCAAAGAAATTTTTTTTCATAAAAATAGTTTACTCACTATTTATCTCATAACTATCAAAATTTATGTAATTCCTATAAAATATGAGTGCATTAGGTATTAGAAATAACATCATATTCTAATGTTCAACCTTTTGTTGAGATATTAACTATCAAACTCAATGATCTATAATTAAGAGTTTAGTCTTATATTCCTAGGAGCAGTACTAACCGTACAAGGTAACAAAATAACTCTTTTGTTTACCATCACTATAGATAAATTATGAGTAAAACTTACAAATGAACATCTCTCATTATTTCCCACTTTAAATCCAAGCTATTTTCATATTTATAATTATGGTCATAAACTATCAGAAGAAAAAAATGCATATAACTATACTTGTTACTTGACATACAATGGAATGAACAAGTTTAATTAGTTTCAAAAGCTACGTAGATTTGACAATCTTGATGATAACTTCTAAGTCTAAACCCTTCCTTAAAGCTCCAATTACGAATTAAATTGATTTTAATAATAAAATAAAATATTTCTTATACATGCAATGTCCAATACAAATTTTATTTACTTAACAACCACTAACTAAACTTCAAATGTAGGCAATTTTCGTTAAGATTTCATATATAAATACAGTCTCTTTTTTTTTAATTTTAAGAAATTATACCAAAAAACGGTAAAGACTGCAATGTACAATATATTACAACCTACAAAGGAAATAAAGGGGAGAAACAGCCCCTACTTTCCCATTTGCACAAACAAAACAAACCACTTACAACTACAGAAACCAACGCCTTCTCATAGTTAATCGCATAGAATCCTGCTTCCCATTCACAATGATTGCCTCCCTTATATAAATACAGTCTTCCTAATGAAACAAAAATGATATGCAAAACTAAGCGTTCAAATTCATATAATTTTCTCGTGAGAGGGCAAATTTAAGCTTGCTCCAAAATGTCTATTAGATGGACAAATTTGAAATCTGGAAATAAAAAATTGCAAATTGTTGATTGATAAATGATTCTATAATAGCAGTGCAACTGGAAATTGTAAATCTGGTTTATAAGAAAATTGACAAGCAAATGCTTAACGTTGGACCATTTATGACACAAGAAGAGGAAAAGTTCTCACATATCTAGCTAACTCCAAATGACTCAAGGTTAGATTTACATGAATGTAGACATATAAAGCTCTAAAAAAACTTAAATCACCTTAATTAATTAAGATTTAACTATTTAACTACTCTTTCAAAATTACTGTAGAATTCTTTAAAAAAATTATTTCTAACACAAGGAGTATTGATCACTCTGGAATCTCAAATTTCCTTGTTAATGTTAAGAAACATTATTCACTACAGACACTAAAGAAATATTTATGAAGGAAGTTTATGAAACTCTTAATAATAGTCTTGTTTCGAGTATAAAAGAAATTCAGTGGAAGTTGAATTATTTTAAGTAGAGAAAGGTATCAGGGATATCACGCAGACACTTGTTGGCTTTTCCTATTTTAGTTGATATTTCGCTCGGAGCTTCGAGGATAGGGTGGACTAATTTTATGCTTTAGTCACCAACATGCAGTACATTTATGACTTACCAATTTTTTAATCTATTCATAAGCATGGTGGAAAGAGAGTTACTCTTTTTTATGTGCTAATAATCCATACTTTAACAAAACTAATGCCCAATTTTTAAGCCACCTATAATTACCAAGCTTGAATAGGATTAATTAACATGAAAATAAAGATATCTGTATATGTTTGTAACAGGTAGTACAACCTTTGATACAATGTAAAACCAAACTCCCAACAACTTAACTATGAAACGTATAAACCACTGAAATAAACAATCAAACTGCAATTCTACACATGATATTAATAAGAACTAATAATATCCGGGACGTTCAATAGCAGAGCAATCTTAAGGCCCAGTACTAGATTGTGCTATATTAAAGTCCTCGGGAAGAGTTTGTGTCCTGGAGTATGCAGGCTATGGCATTCCATGCAGCTTGGGAGTAGAAGTTAGTTCGGGCAGTTTTGGAACTTCAGTGTTAAGCACCTCGGGTAATTCAGACTTTGGCGTCTGTGACATTTCAGGTTTAGGAAAAGTGGGGATATCGTGTATGCTAGAGTACGTGGGATTTGTAAGTTCAGGAACCTGTGGAAGAATTGGAAATTCAGGAACTTTTTGCGCGTCAGGTTTCGACACATCTGGGACCTCTTGATTTGGAACTTCAGGCAATTCAGCTTTTGCCAGAATTGGAACTTCAGGTATGCTGGAGTGTGGGTGTTTTGGAATTTCAGGAACCTGTGGGACAAATGTCGTTTCAGGAAATGTAGGTTTTGACACCTCTGGTACTTCGTAGCTTGGGACCTCTGAAAATTCAGGTTTTGGAAACTCGGGAACGTGTGAAACTGAAGGTAATTCAGGCACTTCGAGCACATTTGGCTTTGGCAAATCTGCCATTTCATGCTTTGGCAACTCTGGCACTTCATGGTTTGGGAATTCTGGAACTTTAAGCCTTGGAAAATGTGGGGCATCACGATTTGGGACATCTAGAAATTCAGGTTCTGGAAGCTCGGGAATATGTGGAGCAGAAGGTAATTCAGGCACTTCAGGTTTTGGGATTTCTGGTACTTCAGGCTTCGGCAAAGCTGGGACTTCATGATTTGAGGCCTCTGGGAATTTAGGATGAGGAAAAGGTAATTCAGGTAGTTCAGGTTTTGGGATTTCTGGCACTTTGTGGCTTGGGAATTCTGCGATTTCATGATTTGGGACCTCTGGAAATTCAGATTCTGAATGCTCGGGAATATGTGGAACATAAGGTAATTCAGGCACTTCAGGTTTTGGTATCTCTGGCACTTCGTGTCTTGGGGTTTCTGGCACTTCTGGCTTCGTCAAAGCTGGGACTTCATGATTTGAGGCCTCTGGAAATTTCGGATGAGGAAAAGGTAATTCCGGCAGTTCAGGTTTTGGGATTTTTGGCACTTCGTGGCTTGGGAATTCTGCGATTTCATGATTTGGGACGTCTGGAAATTCAGATTCTGAAAGCTCGGGAATATGTGGAGCATAAGGAAATTCAGGCACTTCGGGTTTTGGTATCTCTGGCACTTCGTGTCTTGGGGTTTCTGGCACTTCGGCCTTCGGAAAATCTGGGATTTTATGGTTTGGTAGCTCTGGAAAGTCAGGTTTTGGAAGCTCGGGAATACGTGGGGAAGAAGGTAGTTCGGGCACTTTTGGTACTTCATGGTTTGGAACCTCTGGAAAAGTTGGAAAATGAGGTAATTCAGGTACTTCTGGGATTTCAGGATTTGGATGCTCTGGAATTTGTGGAAACTTTGGTATTTCAGGAACTACATCCGGTAGCTTTGGCAGTTCAGATTCAGGCAAAGTTGGGATTTCGGGTACTGGAGGGTGTTCAACTGTGGGAAATGGAAAGAGTTTAGGCAATTTAGGCTTAGAAAGCTGGAGTCGCGAAGGGAGTGTGGTATCCAAGAAACGGCTTGCCTCTACCGGTATCACTTCGTAACTCACCAGTGACAATGCCACAAGTAAGAGAGGAAAAATACAGGATGAGAAACGAAGATTGGCCATGGTTTTTGAGCAGAGGACAAAAAGAGTACTGAAGATGTTTTCCTCTCTGGTATGCTTCGATCTTCTCGTGCATTGACCTTTATAGATGTGAGCAGTGGTGAAAAGGGTAGCTTCGGAAGTGAGTTGATCGGAAAAGTCAGGTGTTAGTTGCTCAACTTTGCACCGATGGTATTTCCACAGATTATCGTGATTTCCATGGGATGTAGAAAATGGCAAAATGCATATTTGTTAGCAAACTATGGTTTCCTTCTTGGAAAGCAGCTGTTGGCTGCTCAACTTCACACCAGCCGTATTTCAAAAAATAATCTTGTTAATCATGGGATTTTTAGAAAGGCAAAATGCATAATATTTAGCAACCTACAGTATCCTGCTTGACAATATGATAAATTTACATTTGAGATATGCTCTATCAAAACATGAGGCTGTGATTCATGAATACCGTGTAAACGGGTTATCATTTCAGTTGTCAAGCTTTCCGAGATGGGATGAGAACTTCTACTATCCACCTCGCCAATTAAGAGTCCAGGATTTGGTTATATATGCATGTTTAATTGTCGCTCCCTGAAGATACAATTCACCTTTACGGCTATTTATGAAGACAATCAGTGCTGCAATGAAATGGGGGTTCTTATGACTTGGTTTCCAAACAAAATCTAATGCCTTCCATTGTCTTTCTTTTAAGTCCTTTTAGTTTTATCCTATTTGTTGATTTGCAGCAACATGAACACGCCCAACTGTAACCTAAGCTCCTTATCTGCAAGCAGTATTTAAGAGTTGCTGCTGCATTCCTCTCTCAGTAATCTGCATTGGAAATAGTTTTTCTTCTGCTACTGTTTATTGAAGCTGACAATTGGATACCTATCAACTTTCACCATTGGTGGCTAATGTCAATTACTGATCTATGCCCCAAACAAGGATCTTTACTCTTCTTGTGTGATTTCCTTCGCTTTGCAGTGGTAGTTGAAGCAAACTCTCCTCCTGCAAAAGTATTAATAGATAACGAAAAGAATTTATTTATATCTTTTATTAAATATTAAGGTGAAAATTAATACATCTTTAATCAATGTCTAAAATTTTATTTTTAAGATCACATTAACTTAAGCTGAGTCCAAATTATTTACATGCCACATCATATAAGTCAAATTGGTAATTCATATATATTAGAAATTGACAAAAACCTACTTGCTTTAGAATTAAAGTGTTACTATTATTTTAAAAATAATAGATGACGTCAATGTGATTACACTTTTAATAATGATAATAATAAAATAGTAAATAAAAGATGGAGATAAATTAATTTTATGACTAAATTAAGTAACTATTTTATTTTAATACCTGATAAAAATATCTATTTATTAAGTATTAATAACAAATACATATGTATCTTATTAACAATAAATAATTATATAGACAAAATATTTGTTTATTAATATATTTTTCATTTTTAAAACTAATGTTATTATTTATAGTGAATTATTTTTTAAAAAAATTTATTTAACAAATTATTTTAAAATTTGAAATACATATATTTTTAAATATTTTACATTTAAATTTATTTATCAAATAATTATTATATTTGATAATATTTTTTACATTTAATAAAAATGAATAGTTAAATTATATTACTCATTTTTATTGGTAATTAATATTAAATAATTAAATGCTATACATTTAATTAACAATAAAATCATACTATGGCAAGAAACAAAAAGAAATAATAAAATCAGTTTTTATATATTTTCAAAAATATGAAGAAATTAAAATAATAATAATAATAGAAACTCATGATAGCAACTTTTTAATTTTTTTAAAAAAAAGAAAAAAAGTATTCAATGCATCTTGGTCGGGTCGGCTATATTTGGGCCCGAGCCCAATCACTAAGGCCAATCGGTCGGTCCCACACTCGTCGTTTAATCCGGGCTTGACTCACACATTCATGGCCCATTAGCAGAAGGAAATTCCCATGCAAAC
>JAJMLV010000229.1:71759089-71770641 GCA_027123465.1 Erythroxylum coca
ACGTCTCTCTCTTCCTTAGCCTCCGAAAGCTCGCCCCTCAAAGTTTTCACCTGCTCAAGGAGATCGTGGACTTCCCGATCTTGCGATCGATTGATCCCATCGAGCTGCTCAATACGTTGGTGCATCGCGAAGGACATCACCAGATTTCTCACACAGCTACGGATGAGACGGGGCCCCAGCTCCAGATTGCTCATCGAGTCCAAGAGCTCCTCATCTACGGGGGGATTGACCCTCTCAGCAATGTGAAGGGACACATCGAGGTCCCCGATCGATGCAGTTTTGGCCAAGCTAATCGTAAACTCCCACTTGTAGGTGCTCTTCGCCACTCCTTTCCCCTTGCTTTCTCTCTCCTTCTCTATCCTGCCTTGACCTGACGGGCCGGACGGTAGGTCAGCAAGCTGAGCAATCCTTTTCCTCTTAAGAGGTGGCTCCACCTCCTCTTCCTCCTCTTCCGAACCCGCTCGGCCCGCAGTCGCTGGCACGATCGGCAATAACGCCGACACGACCAGACGGTCTTCAGTGGGCGGAGGGGCCAGCAACATTGTAGAATGGCCTGGCTCCACTGGCGGAGCGGCACCTTCACCAGTCTCTGCCCCCTTCCTCTTTTTCTTCCCTTTGGCTTTCTTTTTGGATTTAGGGGGAGGGGAGGACCCGACAAAATCTTCTACCCTCGCCATGGCTACACAGCAATAAAACAGGTTAGAAAGCGAAACCAATACTTAAAAATACAACAAATAATTTAACCACGAGGGGTCAACCAGACGGGGCGGTTTCCTCTCCTAGCCCTCCAATCTGTGGTGGGGGGTCGATTAGAAAGGAACTAGCCGAGGCCCCCCATAATACCCCAGAATGAGCCGAGCGAAGTCGTATCGACCGAGCCCCTTTATGCGACCGATCACCTCCCACTTATCTCTACTAAGAGATACGCTCGATGTGTCGTTCTACCGCTCGGCTAAAGGATACCGCCACGGCTGGGACTCGAAGGAGGATCTTGGGGGCTTCACAAAAAAGTACTTCGTCCGCCAAGAAGTAATTTTGGAGGCGGTTCCGACTGGATGGTATCGGGCATCCCTATACTGCAAGTGAGGGATCCCGGCCCCAGAGCTCGAATTATGATACATTTCATGTGAATCTATTGGAAATAATCTCTTGATGAAGTAAGGATAAAGCTTCATACTATCGGATCTCCGCAAATCTCGCGTTTCAACAAGATTTCAACTTGGTATTGTTGATGATGATGACGAATTTGTTTGACTTGGATATTTTTTTTCCTCAACCTAAACACTATTTGTTTATAATAGAATTCAATATGCCATACAAAATAAGTTGTCCAATTATATACGCTTTTTAATATTCTAAATAAGTAATTCAAAAGTGAACAAATTGAATTTAAATCGTATTTATATGTCTTAATATTAAAGTTAGCACTAGATTAATATTTTTATTTAAAATTCAATTGAATTGTGTAAACTTGGAATTTAATTTATTTGAATATTAAAATAATATTATTTTATTTAAATTAAATTAAATTAGATTGTAATTCAAAATATGATAAATTTAAAACTTTTATTATCTAATAGTTACACGATTATCAGGAAGAAGGTTGGGCACAGGATAACATCAATTAATTCGAACAACCCTAGATACTAGATAGCGCCAGTGAATGGCGGATTTTTTGCACATTTCAAAGCACACCTTATCTGTCTCTATCGCCGGAGAGTCCCCTAACATCGCCAGTTACACATTAGGTACCTCAACGTTTTGCAGACTTAGGTCAAGCTATTCTACTAGATCTGCTCATCATTAACTCCATTTTCATTCAGTATGCTTTTTGATATATATAAATATAGAATGGTACTCCAACGACCGATCTAAACTTAACTTTCCTTTCATTGTAGTTTCTGTTTTTCCTAGATGATATACTTGTGCTGATCTTTTTTTTCGCTGTTTCTCGATTTGTTTGTTTCGAAGTTATCTCTTGACTAATGCCGTAGTGTATAGAGCAATACATTGACGATGAGTTCACTGTGTCTGAGATTTGTATGTAATTAGAGCATGCTTAACAAACTCTTTGGATTTTTCAATATAAACTCAGGTATTGTACCAGCCAAATAGAATACGTTGTAATACTACAAGAGCTGTAGACAGCTGCAAACTCTCTGCTTTTAGTGTTCCTTCTGTCTGAAGCATTCTATATTGTCATTATTGGAGGTTTTCCCTTGAGATAATCAGTTTTACAAGTGCTCACAAATTTGCAGGGAAAATGACAATTGCTGATTTGATTTGATAAAAAAAAGTTTGGAAAGTGGCTAAATTTTTGGGTACAAGTGGCGTTATTTTTGTGATTTGTTTTGATTGGTTTAAGGTATGGCCAATGTGATGGGGATGATGAGAATGAGGGATTTTGGCCTTGGCTCTCCCATTTTGTGGTCATCATCTCGTCTTTACAGTTGTACCCTTCACAATAAGTATCAGAAGCTCACCTACCTCAACCAAAAGAGGAGATATTCAGTCATCTCTGCTGAGGCTAGTAGTGAACAAGGAAAAGTTCGAGTTCGTTTTGCTCCTTCCCCGACTGGAAATCTTCATGTTGGTGGTGCCAGAACTGCTCTCTTCAATTATCTGTTTGCAAGATCCAAAGGGGGGAAATTTGTTTTGAGGATCGAGGATACTGACTTGGAGAGATCAACTAGAGAATCTGAGGAGGCACTGCTTCGTGATCTCTCTTGGCTTGGGCTAGATTGGGATGAGGGTCCTGGTATTGGTGGGGACTATGGTCCATATCGACAATCTGAAAGAAATTCTCTATACAAGCAATATGCTGACAAACTTTTGGAATCTGGTCAGGTATATCGATGCTTCTGTTCAAATGATGAACTTGAAAAAATGAAAGAGATTGCCAAATTAAAGAAACTGCCTCCGGTGTACACTGGGAAGTGGGCCAGTGCAACAGATGAAGAAGTACAAGAAGAGTTGGCAAAGGGAACTCTGTATACTTATCGCTTTCGTGTTCCAAAAGAGGGGAGTTTGAAAATCAATGACCTTATACGGGGTGATGTTACTTGGAGTTTGGACACCCTAGGAGATTTTGTAATAATGAGAAGCAATGGACAACCTGTATATAATTTTTGTGTTGCAATTGATGATGCAACCATGGCCATTTCACATGTTATTAGAGCTGAAGAGCATCTGCCAAATACTCTTAGGCAAGCATTGATCTATAAGGCTCTTGGATTGTCCATGCCTTTCTTTGCCCATGTTTCATTAATACTTGCACCTGACAGAAGTAAGTTGTCCAAACGGCATGGTGCAACATCTGTTGGCCAGTTCAGGGAGATGGGTTACTTGCCTGAGGCAATGGTGAATTATCTTGCCCTTTTAGGTTGGGGTGATGGCACGGAAAATGAATTCTTCACCCTTGAACAACTTGTTGAAAAATTCACAATTGATCGAGTCAACAAGAGTGGTGCTGTTTTTGATGCAACCAAGTTGAGGTGGATGAATGGGCAGCACTTGAGAGCTCTTCAATCCGAGAGTTTATTAGGTCTTATTGGTGAACGTTGGAAAAGTAGTGGTGTCCTCACAAAATCAGAGGGACCATTTGTGACAGAGGCAGTTCAGTTGCTTAAGGATGCAATTGACTTGATAACAGATTCAGATGTAGCTCTCTCAAACTTGCTATCTTATCCTTTACAAGCTACTTTAAAGAGCCCTGATGCCAAAACTCACATAGAAGATAAGCTTTCTGAAATCTCAGCCAGCCTCATAAATGCTTATGACAGTGGTGAGTTCCTTAATGCACTGGAAGAAGGCCACTCTGGTTGGCAGAAGTGGGTGAAGAGCTTTGGAAAATCTATCAAGCGCAAGGGGAAATCACTTTTTATGCCCCTTCGATTGTTGTTGACTGGGAAGCTTCATGGCCCTGATATGGGTACAAGCGTTCTGCTGCTTCATAAAGCTGCGACTTCTGGCATTGTTTCTCCTCAAGCTGGTTTTGTATCTTTAAGTGAGAGATTTGCAATACTAAGACAAATTGATTGGGAAAGACTGAACAGAGATCAGCCTCCTATGGAGTCTGTTGTTACTGTAGGTTTGAATTAGGCTATGTACTAGGCAACTTTAGTCAAAGAACTAGGAGGTTGTACTTGCCATATGTGATGAATAATATATTGGCAATTGTAATGATAAGTCTACGGGCTTTTGGTTGATTGAAGAAGAAAATGAAGAACGTTGATAATTTGATTTCATTCTGTAAGTTCATAATCTGGTACTTAAGATATTTATCTTTGTAGTTGTTAAACAGCAGGTGTTTACAGAATAACATATTTTTCTTCTTTATCGTATTTCTAACAATGCACGTTGTACTAATTATGCGTTGGTCTTGGCTCGCTTTGATTTGGACCTTCATTTTTAATTATGATTCTCATTTTCTTCAAAACGTTGATGAAAGTTCCTTGCTTAATGATATATCTGTAGCCAAAACTTGACAATTTAATAGGCTCATTGATGTCATGATGTGTATAGGAAAACTTTAGGAAATCATTGTCCATCGTGGACTGTACTTTGGAATGTACTCTGAAGCCAGTTCCGTTGGTTGGATCAGTGCAGGTTGGTGGAATGATTCCTTCTTTACTGGTTTTGGTATTGGAAGACAAGGCCAGCCAACTAAAGTTTCTGCATACTGCAACACTACAATTGATTTTACGTTTTAGTATTTTCTTTACATTCACAGTAGAACTTTGAATATGATTTAACCATATCAACGTTCTTGAATTGTTTGATTTGAAGTTCATTAGTTCTTTGCAGCATTTCATATTGTTTTACCAGTTTTCATAACATCAAATTTTGATTACAGGATAGTTTCCTCGCCAGCTTTGTGATGGGTTGGTTGATCACCAATGGTGCAGGTCATGCATCTTAATAAGCGAGTTGGAACTTTCCTAATATTTTATCTGGATAGGGATTTTAGCTTGACAAGAAGCCAAATATGACAACCCTTTAGTTGAGAGTGGGCTTCTACTAAAATAGCATCTAAGCCATAAAAAATGGAAGCGGAATGACTGCTCCCAAGATATCTGTACCCAGAACCTTACAATTGAATAAGCAATTATGAGAAAATGTAGATGGACATTCTTATTTTCAGAAACAGAAGATGAATTTTCTTTTCCAATCATATGCCAAGTACTCCTTAGGATGGACTTTGTTTATCTGAATTAAAAATTTAAGGTGTTTGTACACTCTATGCTTATGAGTACACGTCTATCATATATGAAGGCTGAGGCTTTATCTTCTTGTTTTTTGTTTTCCTGATTACACTTCTATCTTATATGGTACATGTAGATCTTTCTTCTCGTTGACTCGGAGAGATCTCTCTCCTCAGTTTTTGTCCATTGTGATGAAGGCTACTGTCTTGCCAGTTTGTTGCTGAAATTTTCTCACCCGTGATAAACTGAGTAAGCCTCACAGTTTTAATATATCAAATGTCTTACTGTGAATGTTGTTGCAATAGATGACAGAATCATACTGATTCTTCAATATATTTAGATTGAACTTTCGATCATTATTGGATTTGCAGCCAATAGAGTATTAACGAGCTTACAGTGAACTAAATTGAAGTTAACAAGCATCTTCTGAATATATTTCTTTTGAAAGGGCATAAGTTTTCCTATTTGACGATCTCGAATAATTTTCATCCCAGGAGTCTTCTTAGTAGCACTAAAGTCTTTCATATCAAATTCACTACTAAGCTGAGCCTTCAACTTATCACCAGAAGCCTTATTAGGCACCAGAATTAACATGTCATCAACATAAAGTAAAAGATGGATGAAGGAACCATTAAGGAACTTTTAAAAGTACACACAATTATCATAGCTACTTCTAGAATAGCCTCACCCAATCATAAAAGAGTCAAACTTCTTAGACCACTGTCTCAAAGATTGTTTGAAACCATGCAAAGATCTCTTCAAACAACAAACATGGTCCTCTTTTCCTTGAACCGGAAACCCTCAAGTTGATGGATGTAAATTTCTTCTTTAAGATTACCATTTAAGAATGCAGTTTTTACGTCCATTTGTTCAAGCGCCAGGTCATGAAGAGCAACAAAAAATAATAGTATGTGAGTAGAGATATGACAAATAATGAGAGAGAAGACCTCATTGAAATCATCTCCTTCATGTTGATCGAAACCACATGCAACAAATTGAGCCTTATATTTCTTGCTTTCAACATCGAGGATGCCTTCTCTGAGCTTGTAGATCCACTTACAACTAAGATGATGCCTTCTCCCAAGTCCCGTTCTCATGAAGACTTTCAATTTATTCGTGCATAGCACCAATACAATTCCTAGCATTTGCACTAGCAATAGCCTTAACATAATTCTTTCGCTTAGAATAAGTGTCAACTTCCTGTGAAGTAACTAAAGCATAAGCAAAGAGATCACAATCATAGTCCTACAATCTCACTGACAATTGGGTCTATTCCCTAGAACATTCTCAGACCAACATATAATTAGGTTGCATTAGCGGTGGATCAAACTGTACAGTGGCATCAGTTTGAATTTCTTGAGACTTAAAAATTAGTGGGATTGTCTCCTTAAGGTGAGTAGTAGGGATGAAGAATCTACCTTCTTCCTTTTAGTAACTTGATCATCTTCACAAGGAGAAGACAACACAAGATCTTGCCTAGAAGAAAATATAACATCTTCATGAAAGGTTACATCACAATTATGATAAATCTAATAATATTTAGGATTAGGAAAATAAACAAGATAACCTTTAACTCCTTCCCCGTAACCTAAGAATATACATTTAATAGCACGAGGCTCTAACTTGTCCTCATTAACATCAATATAAACAAGACACCCAAAAGCACGAAGATTAGAATAATCAATAGGGTTACTTGACCAAACTTCTTCAGGCAATTTGCTTTCGAGAGAACGATGTGGGGAACGATTGACAAGATAGCATGCAATAGTAGTCGCCTCAACCCAAAACTCATGTCCTAAACTTAGAAAGAGAAAGCATGCATCAAAATTTCTCCAATTGAGTCCTATTCATATGCTTAACAAATTTGTTTTACTGAGGCTTACCAACCAAAGTGTGGTGTCTAGCAATGCCTTTCTTCTTGTACAGGTCATCAAAAGCATCTTCATAGAGCTTAAAATCATTGTCAATTCTCAACCTCTTAATTTTCTTACCTGTTTGGTTCTCAATCGGGTATTCTACTCCTTAAAGTGGGAAGAACTTCGTTCTTTTTGTTTAGGAAAAACACTCAAACCTTACGAGAGAAATCATCAATAATGGTCAACACATACCTTCTACTACCTCGAGAAGCAAAGAAAGAGGGACCCCATAAATCAGAATTAATATAATCTAGAGTACCTTTGGTCTTATGAATCCCTAGGGAAGAGAAACTCACTCTAGTATGTTTACTAAAGATGCAATGTTCACAGAACTCTATATTACCTGAACTCTAGCTCAATAGAACCCTCTTGCCCAAGATTTGCGTACCTTTCTCACCTATATGGGCTAGGTGGTAATGCCACAACTTGGTGGCATCTTGGGGAGACTTAGATGAGGCAATATTAGCAGTACCAATAATAGTAGAGTCCTGTAACACATAAAGAGTACCATGTCTTTTCTTTTTAAGGATTACAAGATTATCTCAGGACACCTTTATGACTCCACCTTCAAAGCAGTACCTACACCCTAAAAACTCAAGTGTACTAAGTGAAATAAGGTTACGTTTCAAATCAGGAGCGTGACGAACATTGATGAGGGTTTAACAACATAATCACAAGTTTTAATATTGATTATACCTTTCCCTACCACATCACATTGTGCATTGTTACCCATAAGGACAACACCCTTAGCAGTTTCATAGGTGGCAAACTAATCCCTATGAGGACACATATGAAATATACAACCAGAGTCTAGGATCCATTCATCTTTGGATCGTTGTTTGCCTTCAACAACCAAAAAAACATCACTTCCTGAACTATAATCAACCATAGCAGCCTCGGGGGTAGAATCAGATTGACATCTCTACCTCTAGACTTCTTATGGCTCTTACTACTCTCTCCCTTCTCAAAAGTTTTACCTCTAACCGTTAAACCGTCAACCTCCTTCTCAATGGAAGCAACAAAATTTTATTTAGAAAGTAAAGCAGGTTTAACTTTTTCTAAAGAGAGAGTTTCACGGTTACCATAAAAGCATAATTTATTTATAGTGCTTATATGACCGAGGTAGCAAACTAATAAGAAGCACTACTTAAACCTCATCATTAATTTTAATATCAAGATTTTCCAAATCAGTAATAATGTTAAATTCGACAAGATAAGATGGGACAAGTGTACCTTCAGACATCATGAGCGTAAAGAGACGTTCTTTGAGGCAAAGTTTGTTGTCCAACTCTTCGTCATATAAAAAGACTCCAATTTCAACCAAAGTCTTATAGCGGAATTTCAACCAAAGTCTTATAGCGGTAGTCTCATGGATTACTTCCTAGAGTACTTCACATGTAAAACATAACTGAATAGGGGACAATGGTTTTTTTTCCAACTCTTTCCAATCCTTTTGTGACATTTGGAAGCTTTCTTTATCTTGCCAGATAAAGCTTTCTTCAATCCATGTTGTGTGAGAACGGTTTGCATTTAGACATTCCAAATAGCAAAAATATTTTTTTTGTCGAACTTGTCAATGTCGAATTTAGTTGAAGGAGGCATGGCGGCAAGAGTTGATTGACCGAAAGGAACCTTGCTCTAATACAAGTTTACTGTGGTAGTAGTCGCGAAAGCAATGAAATCAATTAAGTAAATAAAGAAAAATAGTAGGACATAAAGAAGTTTTACTTGGGAAATCTATGTGCCAGGGGAAAACCAATAAGGTGAAAAGACTCCAAAAATATGCACTATATCGAAGAGAAAAATTACAAATGTTTTCTATCCCTCTCTCACAAACTCCAGGATTAATGAATAGTACACTAATGCATGTTACAAAGGACCCCCAAAGGAGTGTTTTTATAGTAGTATAACCTTAGGGTAGCAAACTTACATAGAGTAAGAATTTAGAAATAATGTCAAAAAAGAAAAGAAAACCTACACAAAGTAAGAATTTTGAAGACTTGGGTCATTATCCCCTGATTTACTTGCTCCTAAAATTCACATTTACTATAAATATCTTCTAACTAAATTTTGCTCTCCATCTGCTCATCTTGTCAACAACTTCTGTAACTTGTAAGATGTCATTCTCTTATTATTGGTTTGCATTCAAATTCTTAGTTTTTTCAGTGATCTTTGAATAAGTGAAACAGAAGTTAATGATCTCATCGTCAACATCTTCAGAGTTTTAAAAAAATATTTATTGACCCTATTGATAATCCTAATTAAGAATTACAAATTCGATTATGTTGAAAATTTGAATATATAATTAAGTTGATAAATAAGTATTTTTTAGGAGGAGAGTTTCAAATCACATAAGGCAAACCTGGAAACATTAAAAGGGGACTAATAATGAGAGAGAAGTTCTATAGGCATCCTCCGTTCAGATCAAATTGGGGCGGGCTGGCATGCAACTTGCTTTCTAGTAGAGATATAGAATGAGGAGGCAAAACTACTCCTCCCACGCGCGTGGAACCTTATCCGTATTAATCGAATAAAATGATAATGGAGATTCAGTTGACTCCATTGAGGTTCGCAACTATCTGTAAAATGTTTCTTGAAAATGTCCTCTTATATTCTTAACATCAATGAAGAAGTTTTAGTGTACTATTTCACAGTGGGGATTGTAACTTTCTACGAACTTTTCATTTCTCCCTCAAAAAATTTGCTTATTTCTTTTTTTGAGGATTAGCAAATCAAATGATATTTTTGTTTTAATTCCAAACTAAGCTATCTATGGCCTTTATTTTTATAAATTATGATTTCTAAAGCATTATAATCTAATTTAAATATAACTAGCTTAATATTACCAATGAAATCTAATGATTATACAAGTTTTCTAAGGGAAGTGTGGGGCAGAGTTTACTGGAGAAGCAATATCATTGGCATAATGAGGGTAGTCCAGATAGCAATGCTAATGTAAGACAATCTATGAACATATCATAAACTATAGGATCGATTATATGCATGGAAAAACAAACATATATACTTGATGCTTGTTTAGGTTTCCACCGGTTAAGGAACACCGAGACTGCCCAATCCAACGTTTTTCTCTCAAAACCAAAATACCCGAAGTCAATTATCTTTCTAAACCGTTGGCTTTGTCTTTTAAATACAATCTTCAGATAACTACCATCAGTAGTTATTATTGTACGCGGATGTTTTAGACCCATCATGGGTTAAAGAAAACCATCATCTCCCACTCACACATGAGGGGTTTAAAACAAACAAAAAAACTCTGCAGTACTCATACTCGTTCAATAACCAGTGTGACTAGCATACGACGAGAGCACATTTCCATACATCTGTTAGGAGTATATGACATCTCGATTTAACAAATTGATCCTAGGACTTATGAGTCCTTGAGTAGACATTGTATGCTATACCCTAGATCATATCTCGCATTTGCATTTTTCCCTTTGATCTCATTTAGTTTCTTGAGTCATGACTGTATTCAAGTTCTCTACTAAAGAGACGATGGCCATCTATGAATACTTTTCATGCGAGTCAATGATCTAAATTAAATGATCTTCCTTTGTTCTCAATTCTCTTTTGAATTAAATTTAATTTGCTTTCCTAGAATTATTCCATAAGATCACATCTTGCATGATCTTTTGGCAATAACCTAAAGTAGCAAACCTTAAATTCAATTCTCAAGAATGAAACAAAAGTCATAAGGGTATATGATGAGGTTCTTCTCAACCTCAAAGGTCTCACACAATATAAGATAAGATCTTGCGACTTACATTAATCCCTTTTTGTGGTCAGTTGTATATGAGTCATATGCTACAGTATTTACCCACTTTGTTTAACTTGAACATCTTTATTCAAGAAATATCGTACAGATTCTAGTTCAAACATACTCAATGTTTAACTTGAGTTCACTTATCTACTAAAAAACTTATTCAAAACTCACATCTGGCAACGTAAGATAGATATAATGATTAATAAATCACTTTGAATCAATTTCCTTACGACATTTATGGTTTAGGTTTCTCGCTCTCAATTATCACCTAAATAATAAACGTTAAACTTGCCTTATCTCTAGAGAGCATAAACACTAGAGGTGATTTTCCATATGAGAGAGCCAATCTATAATCTGTCTCATATTTTATAATTCATCCCAAAATATATTTATACACAAGCACATATATTCATGAATCAAATGATACACAATGTATAATTTTCATCTTACATTATATCCAAACATATGATATTAGACTGAGTGAACATACATAAAGAAATGTTTATAAGTACATTTCAACATCTACGTAGTCCTAGTGACATTACATGCCTAATATATACATCTTTAGAAATTGGCTTTATCATTGGGTCTGTTATCATATCTCGCGTAGATATATATCTCATGTTCACTTCTCCTCATGTAACTATATCT
>JAJMLV010000229.1:72228294-72242467 GCA_027123465.1 Erythroxylum coca
AATAAATGAAAGTGAGTCTTACGTGCATTGCCAATTATAATTGATGTGTGTTTTGTATGAACAATGTGATACATTGTGAATATGCAATGGATTGAATATTATGTTATGTGCAATGATGTGATGCATGAATTGAGAGAACCATTAATGATAGTTACTTCATTGAGTTCGCAAAACTCACCAAAATTGCAACGTTGTCTTTTCAGGACCGAGAGACAACTCTAGCTACTACAGAGGCTCTACTAGCTGGGTATATTGCGATTGGAGATAAAGGTCATGGCTCAAAGGTCAGTCAGCTGGAGTTTTTTTGGGTGGTTTAGATAATTTTGATACACTTTCCTCATTCATGTAGCACTATTGTATTAGGTTTTTGATGATGTACATATGAAAAATGTTGAAAGACAATGTAAATTTCGATTTTGTGAAATGTAATGAGTTTTCCATATGTACATCATCAAAATGTAATGAGGACAAGTACATTCAAATTTTGGGTGTCCTCTTTATAATGATCATTTTCCTAAAAAACAAGTATTTCAAGAATAAAAATATTGTCATAAAACTCAAAAATCATATATTAAATAAAATTTTATTTGACTGATACGGTAATCTATTCATAAACATTATTATATAAAATTCAGGTCATTTACTTATAGTAATAACTTTATTATTGAACCAATTAAATTAGTAATTATTACTTCATTTTAGCTAAGGACCTATTTTTACTTTATTAATCTTGTTCTAATTAAGAAAATTTTAGAATTGATTTACAATTTAACACTATCCTAAATTTTAATTTAGATAAGGGTATTTAAACTATAATTAATAAATTATAATTTTACTACTACAAATTGGATTAGTTATTTGAAATCACACATAATTAAATATGCATTATTGAGATCAAATCTCTATATTTTTTACCCACTAAAGAACTTGACTCTTACAGAATCTTCTCTCTTTGTTAACTTATTAATCCTTTAAGATTATATCTTATATATGAAAATTATAAAAATCAGTTGTCTTTGACAACTAGGAAGTTACCAAACGCGTGTGCGGGAGCAATTTGACAATTGTTTCAGAAACTTCCCACACACACCAACCAGAGCGTAGTCGCACTCTTCGCAAACCTTCCACTATAAGGTTCCATGATGATAATAATGCTACGTCTACAAAAACCATTGTCGTTTTGAATTTCGTTGTGATGAAACGGCAACCGTGTGCGGTGACGAGTCCCAAGAATCGGTTTAGCGTATTCGAATTCGGCGAGGAGGACGAACGGGTGGAGAGAACCTCCGGGAATTTACTAGGAAGGTTGGGACAATCTAGGAGGAGAAAGCACTCACGTTCTTCTCCTTCCACGAAGTACAAGTCACTTGCATGCTGTGAGTATTTTTTTACTCTTTTTCTCTTAAGTCTGTCGCTTTTATGAATTTTAAACGTTTGCATATTCTGTTTGGTTGGTGGGAATGTGCGGGAAAATGAAAAGCGGACGACTTGAAACTTCTTTCTTGTCGAATACGTCAGCGTTTTTGTGCATCACAACTATGGTCTAGTGCTGCTTTGTTGTTACGATCTTCATTGAATGATGTAAAGTTGGTTTTTGTAGGACGACGAATTCGGAGAAATGTAAATGTATGAAAAAATTTGGATTTTGATGATGTTGCTGTTTCGACTGATCATCGCTTAATCTCCATTGTTGTTGTTTTCGCTTTTCTCTCCTACAAATTCATTTATTTTTGGAGTACTTTTATCTAAAAGCAGTAACAGGGACTCTAAAAGAGAAAAATAGGAAAGGGACTGTTGATGTTGGCAATGCACCAGTTGAGATTAATATTGATGGTAAAGATCATAAGCTCCCATATGTTTTTGGTTTCTTTTCATAGACCTTGTACTGGGTTTAAACTCTTTGTTTCTATTATTCACTTAGTTGTTAATTAGTCTTTGTTCTTTAACAACAGGTGGGTCCAAATTTCAGTCGGACAGCATTTGCAACAAGCTAGTGGACATTGATGGTGATAGTAGAGGAAATGGTATCATACATCCTACAAGATCTCTTATAAAAAGTAGTCCTTTTGAAGAGGATGCTGTTGGTGTTGGGATTTCTCAAGCGGATACCCTTGTGCTTTCAAACTCTTCATATTTTAAGGTTTGTCAGTGTTTAATTTAAGTTTTGTCGGACATTTGAATAAAAGTCTGACATGGAACATTACGTTTGTGCTGAACTTATCATAAGGGAATTACACGAGGAAGCAGATTAATATGTTGTTGGATGAAGTTACCAACTTAAAATTTGTGCAGAGTGAGCAAGTTGGAAAGATTTCAGAGGATGATGGACAGATCAAACTCAATTTATTAACTTCTGTCTCAACTGCCCTAGTAAATAAAGGTCCTGCTTTTGCTATTGGATTAAAAGAGTTGCTTTACTTTCTTCTGCTTTCATTTAGTTACTTAACTTTATTGTCTTTTCTCTTTTCAGTTAATTCACAACAAAAAGTTGTGAAGCATGGTTCCCTGAGACATGAACTTGTGAGTGCTATAAGAATCAGCATCGATCTTCTCGTTGTGTGATTAAAGATGCAATTTATGAGTGGAAGTGTTTTTCTTTAAGTCATTTGCTGAGATCAAAAGGATTCTAAAATGGATATAAATCATCTGTATGGAAAAGAAAATGAAAATGTGTCAGAGTGAATTCAAACAGTTTATCACATTGGATTGAATTGAGCTAGACAATAAAGTCATTTTTCACTTAATCAGTTTTGATGATTCGTTTAGGTGATTGGACTTAACTATTTTGCACTAAGTTAAGTGTGGTCCTTTATCGTCGTTCCCTTTCCCTTATCTACATCATCAGATTTTCTCTTTAGTTTTAATAATTAAAATGTATAACATTTGCTTTATTTGACAATTTTTCAGGATCCGTTGATCAAGGAAGTTTTTATATTCCCAGATTTTTTCTTATTTGGGGACTTGTATTGTACAGAGTCCTGCTTAATTTTTTCCGAGAGCTGCATCAGAGTTGAGGCTTCAACTGTAAATGGCACTAAGGGAAAATTTAATGTTAGGTGGCCTATTATTGATATTATTAAAGTTGAGTCTCAATGGTGTAGGAGGGTGAGATATGCTACTTTCTCTTTTCTCCTACATACACTGCTTTCATTTTTCTTTTATTCTCTTTTCTTCTACATACACTGCTTTCATTTTTCTTTTACATACATGCTAGGATGGGTAGCTTAAGTTTCTTTGATTTCTGAATGTAGGTTGAGACTGCTATTGTTAATCTTCATCTTAAATCAAAGGTTTCTCAAGGAGTTGGATATGAAAATGAAACTTCAGGTTTGTAGTTCCATTAAATTCAAGGGTCTGTTTATGTTGAATGTTATGATGAATTCAGCATTTTATGGACCAGCACCAGCACTATGCCTTCTGATCCTATTCGTGAACTCTGGTGTAATCTTGCTGCACCTTGCTGTATGGAAACAATGCCAAATAATGCCTTAGTTTTGGATACGTGGCTAACATACTCTGTATGTATATTATCTTAACAAACAAATGGATTTAAGGTCTAATTTTCTGCCCTTAACTTTTGACATTCATTTCCCATTGCCTCCCAAGTGTTCTACCATCATACAAAGAGATCTCTTCATTATGAATTTATGATAAATATAATTTCAGAAATCAATTTGAAAAAATTTCAGATTGCATTGCCAATTTTCTGTAATAGGTTGTCTTTGTAAAATGTCCAAATTGATGATTCGTCTCCAGTACAACAGTTGTGAGAAAGAACATTGGTAAAATGGGTATTATTTACATGTAAAAATCGATGTAATGATGAAAAACTAGTTTAATTTCTCTTAATAATGGCGTTTCATCTTTCATCTGTATTATTGATCTTAAGATATTGCACTTTGCTGTTAATGTTTATTGTTTTGTTTGGTATATCTGGTTACTTTAAGCATCACTGTCTTTCTCTAATGAGGTTAAAATATCAAAAAGCTTGTTTGACCAATGTGAGGATGTATCCTACTTTGTCTTTTGTAAATGAGTTACAGTTTCTTATTTTGTTAAATATCTTGTGCAAAAAATTAAAATCTTGGAATTTCTCATTGTCAGGGTTAACTTTTGATCACAACTCTACATGTATCAATAAGTTGCAGTTCTCGATTTGTGATCCTGATTGGTGTGAAAGACAAGAAGCAATCAAACTCGTAAGTTTCAGATACAGAGATATCTGGAGTGAGACCTATGGGTGAGTATTTATTCTTCTTGCTGATTTTATAACTTGAGTAATAAAATCACTTTTTAATTGTTCCTGTACATGGTAGCAGGAAGTTGTGACCCTATTTTGAAATAACTCAAATCTTGCGTGTTTTTGTGCAATTCTTAGGCAATTTTGCCTTATTGCAGTTTCTCTTCAAATAACTCCTTTCTATTAAACTCTTATCCATTCCAGTGCCTGTCGGGAGAATGATGAAAATCATGGGCAGAGTAATGTGGCCATCTCAAAACCTTATATATCTGGGTAAGTTCTTGATAATTGGGATTGAGAGTCTAGCATATTTTTGTCCATGTATTTCTAAAAAAAAATAAATTTTTTTTGTCCATGTAACAAGCTTTGGTGTAAGGGCTTGTATGTGTCATTCTGAATAAAGAGTTTTATATGTGCTTGTGCATATAACCTTGTGTGTCTGAGTACTCGAATCTGCTATATGCATGCAAGTTCTCAAGAAATGATTGGTACTATACAACTGAACGATGAATGTTATTGACTCTATATACTTTTTTCCAGTTACTCTAAAAGGTTTGAAGTAGAAGCTATTTTAAGAGAGTTGAAAAGTATCTACTCCTATAGTATTATCAGACTTAGTTTCAGTTTAAAGAAAATGCATTTTTATGCATAATGTGGTAGATTTTGTTGATTCTTTTTCTTGTAATGTAATTTCTCCACTCACCCCTGACATCATGTTTATCCTTGTTAATAAATTTTTCTTATAACCATGGATACTATTTCTTTTTCTGGAAAAATTTGTGAAAATGACATGATTGATATGTCATTGGTTTTGGTTTCTCGCATTGGAGTTTCCATATGATTAAAGTTTTGAAAGCACGTGTTCCAATTCTGTTTGAAACCTTTTCTTGGAAACTTTTCTGATACATGTTGCTGTTAATATTTGTTAACAAATTTTAACTCGCTGGATAATTTTCCTGGATCACAATCACACTTTTTTCATCCATTACATGTGCCGATTCAGATTCTTTTGCTTCAGTCTCGATCAGACTTTTGAAGAAATTATTTTCCCAAAAGGAGACCCAGATGCTGTTTCAATTAGCAAGAGAGATGTTGAGCTTCTCAGCCCAGAGACATTCATCAACGACACAATAATTGACTTTTATATCAAGTAAATTTATTCCCTTATACTGATCCTTTTTCTTTTCCTTGTCCTTTCCGAAGCATGTTGATCTTTCATCACATTCTTGGCTCCTAAACATTACTATTAGTGTTTACCAATGAATGCCGGTCATTTGTCAGTTGGACTTTTACTTTCACATTACAAAATAAAGTAAGTTTAGACAAGTTGGTTATTGACAGGTATTTAAAGAGCAGACTTCTTCCTGAGAACCAACCCAGATTCCACTTTTTCAATAGTTTTTTCTTTCGAAAACTCGCTGATCTCGACAAAGATCCATTTAGTTCTCATGAAGGAAGAGAAGCATTTGAGCGGGTTCGTAAATGGACCAGGAAAGTGAATATTTTTGACAAAGATTATGTATTTATCCCTGTAAACTACAGGTGAGTCATTTTGTGCACTTATTTCTTGTGGAAATGAGGGAAAAGTCCCTTATTGCCACTTTCTCATAACACATTGACTAATTTGGTGGCAGTCATCACTGGAGTTTGATTGTCATTTGCCACCCGGGTGAAGTGGCTTATTTCAGAGGTTTGTGCCCATGGTATCCTTCTTCGGTTGCAATTAATATGCTGGGACTTCTTTGCTCTAACCTTTTTGATAACCATAGTACAGATGAAGGATGTGAGAAGTTGCTTAGGGTACCATGTATCTTGCACATGGATTCAATGAAGGGAAGTCATCGGGGCCTCAAGAATCTTGTTCAAAGGTACTTGTATATTTGCCATTGGTAACTGTATGTCAGCTTCCAACTATCTTATTGTAGAAGTCGATGAGTAGGGACATAATCTTAAAAAAGGGAACTTCAAATTATAAGTGGCTATCAACTTGGTTATTTACATTTTTCTGTTTGTAGTCAGATGATCTTTTTCAAGCTTACTACCCAGGGATTTGATACTGGGAAAAAAAATCTTGTCTTGGATATGTTAATTAGCTTGACGTTTAAGTGGGAGTATTTATACTGTCTGTTGATTGTATTCCTGGAAAAGATGTGGTATAAACTCTCAGCCTGCAACTTGAGTTCTTCACAAAAATCTTTTGAAACATTCATGTATAAACTTATTAAGTTAATGCCTGTTCCAAAATAAGTCCCATGCATAGAAAAAGAAATCCTAGTTTACTTCATATACCCATCAACTTTGAGAAAAGACACAACTCCTTATACAACAGCATAGTTAATATCTAATTTGACTATGGCGACTTGAAGTCTAAGTTTCCTGTTTGTAGTTTTGTAATGGAAAAGCTCACAAGTTACATTCATGTTGTGCATGCCATGAAATAACAGTTATCTGTATGAAGAATGGAAAGCAAGGCATGAAGAGATGGAGGATGATGCTTTGTTGAAGTTCTTACATTTACGGTTTATTTCCCTTGAGGTATTACGTAAGTTTTCTAAGTATTTGGTGTAGAAATATCATCGACAGTAACAATTCTTCTGAACAATCTTAATGTTCACTCAATTTACAGGACCTGTAGAACACTGGAAAAATCTTTCAGTTACACACATGTTTGTGAAGTTTTTCGTAAGATCTGTTAATAGGTTAACCACAAACCTGTTTCGTTTTGTAGTCCTCTTTCTTTCTCCCCATGTTTTATATCAGCATCATTGTCTTCTTAAAACCCTGATTACAATTGGTGAATCGACATTATCTTTGAAGATCTAATCTTTTGACATTTTTCTTAATTCAGACTAGGAGTTAATGCAGCCGGCTACCCATTTTCCAAGTTTATCATATTGAATGTGGATTTTTTTTTCAGGAATATATTTGTCTAGTTTTAACTTTCTTTGACCTTTTCTTTTATCAGCTGCCACAGCAGCAAAATTCATATGACTGTGGCCTCTTCTTGCTTCATTATGTTGAACTTTTTCTCGAGGAAGCTCCAGTTAACTTCAGTCCTTTCAACATAACAAAGTTTTCGCACTTTGTAAGTGATGATCTCATTTCCTTGTAAAGAGTTCCAAAATGTGGAACATTATCTTTTCATTTTACATTTTGCATTCTATAGATATCATACACTAGACTTCTATCTAGAAAGTTGTAGCACATGCTAACCTCACCTTTGGGTTAACCTTTGTGTTAAACTTCAGAAGCTTTTTCATTACACCTGTTTTTGTTTTTTGAATTGAGTTTCTTTAGTCTATGTGTGAAAGTCTTTGGACATTTGGTCAGATGTAGATGCTTGATGAATATGTACAGAAAATTTTCCGGTATGTTAAGCGTACTTCATTTTTAAGAGCCTGGAACATCCTGTTCATTATCCATGCTGCTTTTACTTGGAAGACAAAGAGCAACATCTATGTTCCAACAAGAAGTAGCACCATGTGGAAACTGAATTTCTAGGATAGCAGTTCATATTGCTTGTTTTTTTAAAATTTAGCACAGGACTACTGAATTAATGAAGTGAAAGCTTTTATGTATAATCCTTGTATGCACCATGGCAGGACTGAAAATATGTATCTTGGAGACCTTAAACAATGAGAATCACTACACACGTCAAGTAATCATTGAATTGCTTTTCTGTGGAATTTAAGCAAAATTATTCAATATGATGTCAATTTACATGATGGTATGACTAAGAACATTTCATCCTTCACAACTTAAGAACATTTCATCCTTCACAACTTAAGCCATTCTTCTGTTTCTCCTTAACTTTATTCGGACTGGGATATGATTAATGCCGTTTATGCTAGAATGGAACTGGTCCAGATGACATGAAATACCTTTTTAACCTGAAACATGTTAATATTATTCTCAACATGTTATCAACCAACTAGATTGCTGGTATCTGTCTATATCATTGTGTAGTAAACATATATCTGAAATTGCTGAACAGCTTAACAGAAAGTGGTTTCCAGTGGAAGAGGCTTCATTGAAACGATCTTATATCCAGAAGTTAATCTATCAAATTTTAGAAGATCAGTGTCAAAAGGTTCCTCCATCGGAATCCAGTAATAGAAATAATTCCTTCCAATTTGCCGCTACCAGACAAGAACTTGAAACAGAAATTCTTGAGAAGAGAAGCAGGACACCAAATGCATGGAAAAGTTATTCCTTTAGTTCCAAAGCCGATATGAGAATTGGCACTTCACTGTCAGCCATTACCTCTCCGAGAGTTATACAGCAACAGTTTAGAGTAGGCAGTGCAAGACCATTTCCTGGTGGAATCCAGTGGCAAACGGGAGTAGCTAGTCACTGGAGGAGTCTTTCGTCATCAATAGAGGTACTAAAATCCTGTCCCAATTATTCTGGAAACTTTATAGAACGATAAAGGCTTTATTTCTGATTCTTATCATTCTTGAATGTGATATCTTTATTATTTTTATTTGTTTGGAGAACCCTATTTGTAGCTAAATATATGTTGCTTGGGTTGGATGACGTGTGTGAAAGCCTTCTGTGAAACTCGAGTATTTGTTCAACTTCGGATATTATGTTTACCTTGTCAATAAAATTGAACATGCTAATTGAAATCTCCTACTTGGTTTGCTTCCCGAATCCCCGTCCTGGTTCGATGTTGTTAGTTTACAGATGGTTCTTTGCTGTCTGTGAACCTTTTAAATGAAAAGTGTTGGCATTTAGTTATTTGTGAAGGTGTGTGGCTTTGCTAGTGTTAGTTCCGTAACTGAATATATGCACTTTGCATGATAACAGGAAGCTGAAGGGAACAGTCAACAAGTCACCAATTTATCCCCAGACAGGGAAGACAATTGGCAAATTCCTAGATTGTCAACTGAATGTTCTACAACTTCGCAGTTAGATAGTGGTTTTAATCATCTAAAGACATCTCAGAATCAGATAAGTACGCGGATTGAAGAGAAACTAAACGAGAACTTGAGTTGTGAGACATGTACAGTTGAATCCCAGAAATCATCTGAGATAGGAGTAGAGGAGGATTATATGTTTGTAGAATGTGAAAGATTGCACAATCCCATCCAAACCGATAGACAGGAATGTTCTTCAACGTCAAGTGAGGTCCTCGCAACTTGTGTTGTTGCAGATTCTCAAGAAACAAACTGCACAGAGGATGCAAATCAGGAAAAAGATTCTTGCTCCTCCATTTTCAGAAAGGGAAGTAACAAAAACAATCGTCCTGATTCATCTGTTTAAAGTGTTGACTGTTTGGACTGAGTGGTATTCAGGAAAAGAACATGCGAATGAGCAAAATGATGATTTGGCTTCAGGACCGTATACAGAGGCAGCTAAAAACTCTGAGAATTTCTTCGCACGAGGATGGAAATTACTTCCAAGAAGCCTATTTGAAGAGCTGCAGGGACATTGGTTTGTGTATATATATAATATATACTAGCAGCAAGGATTATTAAAAACTTCTTGGCAGGCTGTCAGGGAGATAATGTACAGAGCATTTTACGCAGTTTTTGTTCGCTATGGATGAATATAGTGTCAGGTAAGATCTTAAAACACAACTGTGCTATTAAATATTGGGTAAAATATTAATCTCTCTGTGTTGTTTAGTTACTTTTTCCAAAATCTTGTAAATTTAGAATGATATAGACATTTGTGGCTTAGCTAATTTGGGAAATTTAGGGATTGAAACAAGTGAATGAAAAGAGAGAGAACACGGAGAAAGAAGTTGTGGTTATTAGTGGGGACTGATCCTCTGGCGCTGGTATTCTAATCCTAATTGGATGGCTTAGATTTATTGGGATAGGTTAGGGCCAAAGTACCAGGGCCAGAGGATTTCAAGCAGCTATTCGCTACTCTCTTCTCTGACTCTGATGATTATATCAACGACTATAATAACCGTTGGTGGCGAGCCACTTACAACGAGACAAATGTGCACTCTACACGACAACGTTTCACTAATTTATGTGTTATTTACATTGCTACGTTGTGTATATACCTACGTCTTCATCCACCAACTTTCGCTCCTATCATTTCTCTTCTTCTAATGAACCTTGTCCACAAGGTTTACCTATGTTGTTGAATATCTTACAGAAATTTCCAAGAAATGTCATTGTCCGAAGAACACCATTGTACTAATATCTGCACAATTGGTCAATTATGTTGATCAACCTCTGTTCGATCAAGAACAACGACTAGTATACAAAGCATGGAATACAGAGATTGAGGTAATACTGGTGATATGATTTCATAATCAGATTTCAATTGTGAAACATGACAGATAGGGTGCATCCTACTGTCAGTTGGTAAATTAAAGATGTATGCTATTGACCCTACTGTCAGAAGGATTTTGAAAGGACCATAGAACAAGGCTGATAACTTTTGTGATAGGTGTTTTTTAGAAATTTGTTGACAATAGGGTTGTAACTTCAGATGGACATAATTTTCCACAGCAAAATTTCTTTCCATGAGGTGTGACCGCCTATGGGGTAGTGCACCAATTGGACCCTCAAAGAGGTGTATCCACTTTGTCAGCCTACGAGATTTCCTCGAATAAAAAAAAAAGAATGTGTTGTTGTACTACCATTCGGCCAAGGACAACCGTATAATAACATGAATAAAGTGATACTTGAGTCAAGATACAGTCCCCTATATTTGCAACAACATTAAGGAGAAATCATAAGAGGTCTTCCACCAAGAATTCTGTTGTGAACCATTGAATTAATCACTGAAGAGATCCATGTACAACAGCCACAAAAATCATTAAACGAATATATGTTTCACCACCGAAACATCACAAAAATATAACTGCACAATTAATCAAATCTACTGCGCGTTTCTTCCTAAAAAAATGATAGATAAGCAGTCCAATTATTCACCTACATATACAGAAATGCAGTTGCCAAAAATATCTCAATAGAGCATGTAATTGCTCACACAAAAACAAAAAAACACAGCTACCTAAATTAATTAAATTTTGCTAGTTTTTCCCCAACAAAAACGATAACTCAACTATCCAAAAATTCACTTGCATATAGAGAAACTCAGTCGCCATGGATAACTCCAATCCCACAAAATCTACTTCTAAAAATAGCTACAATCACCAAAATACAGCTACCGAAGATAATTTTAAAATCACCAAAAAATCTACACAGTATCTTTTATAAGACATGGTGATTTTATTTCAAATAAATCCTATGTTCTTTAGGATTTTATTCTTCATGCTATCTTATCTTCAAAAATTCCACACAAGGTAAATTTCTCATTATAATGATATCTCAAATATTTCCAACTATGTCTAATTATAAATAATGCCCAAAATCAATTGATAAGATATCTCAACAAATATCTTAACAATCTCCTCATTTTTTGTATTATTTTTCATATATAAGAACTTTATCTTAAGAAGATAATTGGACACTCCCTCTTAATCGAATATCAAGTTCTAGGTAACATTAAGTTTATATAAATGGAGAATATCCAGAAAATGCCTAAAGAAAAAATATTTCCAAATAAACAATTATCTAATTTTCCAAATTTATCCCCCTTGGGATAAAAAGACGCCAAAAAAAGATTGTCTACAATGTGATCAATCTCAGCAAAAAGGAGACATAAAAATCAACAGTAGGTGTAGTGGAAGAATCATAAGCATGCCAAGATAATAATTCAACACTGGTCATTACACTTGCCAATATATCATTATTCACATCAAAATCATCCTCATACAACTAATCTCCAAACAAATTAATAAACTCCAAAAATTCATTTAGACGAATCATAATCAAAATTAATCAAGCTCCCCCTCACATAAACCATATGAAAGCATATTACCCAAACTTATATAGCTTTTGATATAGAGAGAAACCAACATAAAACTTGAAAAAACCTGAATCTTCCTACAAGTCTCTAACCAAGTATCAACATTTTTTCGACATAACTCTGTAAATTAAAACCCAAAAGTAGAACCCTGAAATCATCAAGTTGAGCCTCATTTTCATATCAAATATATCATTCAACAAGTAAGAAAAAGTCAGACACACACCAATCATTGAAACCTTAGAAAACCCACAAATAAAAAAATGTATGGACGTTAACTCCTTTGAGCTCTCCTTTTATATTTTTTGTTTGTTTAATAAACGACATCAATATACTTTAAAAATGTAAAGCACACAGTCTCTATGCCCCTCGAAGAAATTCAAACTTGGCCTTATTCCTCATCACACCATCTCTATCATCAAATGTCTGATTGGTTTCTTCCTCAGAAGCAGCTAACTGGTCCCCTATCTGGTTGGTTTCTTTTCCAGTAATAACTAACTGTAAATCTAGACAGTTTTTAGTATTAACTCCCTTGCGTGTCTGTTCTAATGTGTGAGGGTGATTTTGAAGGATTTTTTTTACTACTTTATCAATCATTTGGTGCCATAAAGTCGTATTATCTTATATAACTGAATTGTAAGAAGTAATAGCTTGCAACATATAGCAATTATCCGCCAATCTTTTTCCACTTACTAAGCACTCTCCTTGTTCGTTCAACACCTTGCATCCATCATTAGTAAATTTAATTAACAACCCATCATCATAAAGTTGACTAGGACTTACCAAGTTAATTTTTAAACCATCCACATGAAGCATGTTTTTAAAGTGAGGTAGTCCATCCACGCGAAAAAGTTCCTCTACCAATTACCTTTGCTTTCTTCCCATCACCAAATGTAACGTGGCCATCCATATAACTTTGATAATCCATTAAGTAGTTTCTTTCTCTTATCATATGACGTGAACACCCACTATCAAAATACCACTCATTAAACCTAAAAGGTTTAAATTAAATAAGTTGAAAGTTTTTTAAAAAGTCTATCTTACTAAAACAAACCCAAAACATAAGTAGTGGGTTGTCCAAAGTTATGGTTCTAACTTAAAATAATTAATTAAACAAGAATAAAAGTCTTTTTGCACATTCTGCCTTAGTTGATTAGTTATGATGTCATTGACCCTTATTGTCTCTTGAGATTCTATGTCATCTACAATTTGGACCATGTAGGATTGAAGTGCTTCTTTGAACTTCTTAGCTTTTGACCTTATTATTGGTCCCTCCGGCATTACTAGCTCATCTTTGATTCCATATCTCTTACAAAGCACCATGGTCATGCTTACATCATCTCCTACCTTTTCAAAAGGATTCGTCCTCGAATCTAAATTAAAGTAAAAAGGAGATAAGTCAAAAATATTAAAAGTAACACTAATATTATACTCACCTGATAAGTCTATCTTATATGCATTGTCATCGAAGCGTTCGAACAACTTGGATTGGTCCACCACCCCTTGTATCAAATTTGGACTTGCTTTACTATGGAAACCTTTCTTTTCATAAATGCACCCAAACCCAATCACCTGATTCAAAGAGAACTTGCTTTTTGCCATTATTTGTTTTTTGTGTATATATGCGATTATTTTTCTTAATCTGATCATGTGCTTTCTCATGTATTGTTTTTGAACTATCCCATTTTTCTGGAATATGTTTAGGGTTTAGCCCTAGATTAAATATTGCATATACATGCCTAACAGTAGCATTCATATACGAATTGATATTTGTGCACATTATATAAATCCAGACCTAATTCATTATACTTTAAATCCAAACCTAATTCATCCTTAAATCAATCAATATCCCACGGTTTTCATATACCAAAAACAAAACATAAACACTTCCAATTTTATGCAACATTTTCCATCACATATCTTCATCAATAACACATGTATTTCATTCCAATTCAAGCATCATTCTTATATCATTTGACATGCCATAAAACTCAGATTTTCACTTACATTTTTGGTTTCAATTCAACTCAAACTTCAGATTAAATCAAGTCTCCATGCAAGTTGTAATGTGATGAATTTTGCTTGCATGGAGACTTG
>JAJMLV010000229.1:72255877-72269999 GCA_027123465.1 Erythroxylum coca
GAAGTGCTGTCAAATTTTCCTAAAATTTGACAGAACTTCGCTTCAGTTTTAGACCCTCTTAGGGCTTGATTTAGATCAGGAAGTCTTCATGAAGATTGTAGTAGAAGTTCAGAACTTTCTAAGGGTATATCATTTGTCTCATTCGGAGTTAGGGTTAAAAAGTTATGAGGGTTAGAACACATTCAGTTACTGTTCATGTTGCAAATATTACTGTTACATTGGTCTTTAGTGAGCAATGTCCTTTGAGTGAGTTTTTACCTCCTTTAATGATGGAGTTAGCCTTATCATCCTTCATGAGATTTGTATTTTATCTTGTTATCTTTCCATGGAGGTATAGTATGCTCAAATTGGAGCTAGGAATAAGAAGATATGAGGTTTGAAAGATGATAGTTGCAAGTGGATTGAAGGTGAGAGGGTTTGAAGTTTTGAAGAAAGGCGTGTCCGTTAAACGGACACGAATGTCCGTTAAATGGACAGCCACGGGTGCTAAAACACCCCTTTGCCTGGTCATGTCCGTTAAACGGACTTGCATGTCCGTTTAACGGACATTTCCAAACCATTTAGGACACATCCACCCGAATGTGTCCGTTAAACGGACATGGCTTCCCGTTTAACGGATAGGTACTGGAAAAAGGGAAAATTTGACAATGTTAGAGGCCGAATTTGGTTTTATGGTCTTCATAAGAGTTGTAGATCTAGATGTTTAATTTCAAATAGTGAAAGAACGAACATGATAGAACCTCTAGATTAAAATTTATGAGAATCGCGCCAAAAGAGTTTCATTTGGATTTTTAAAGTGAGCATGGTCTATTGTTTTTGACATAAATCCCTCATACGACCTCCAATTGAGGTGAGGCTTGAACCATAGGATTTATAAGACATATATATTTCTTTCTACAAAAATTGGTATCATTTGGAGTTAAATTGAGAAATTTCACGTTAAAGGAAGTGGAAGGCCGATTAAGAGAGCATGTTTCGGGTATGAACTCTTTTAGGTTTTTGGAGTGTATTTTGAGTTATATAACTCCGATTTAGGTGATTCTTGCCTCTATGCGAACGTGAGGCTTTAAGCTATATTTGATATGAACAAGCCAATATGTGATTATGATGTTTAAGTAGTGTGCGCTCGCCACGAATGTAGAGCTACAGTTAAGAACCCTGCAAGATTATAAGCACGAGGCTTCAGGACTACGAAAGTTGGGCTCTGGGAACGGGGTCCAACATCTATGGTATCAAAGCAAGTGTGATAAGTGTAAGTTCCATGTAGTTGGGTCTCGGATCCAACAGTTGGGGTCCGGTTTCCGGGTCGGGTCCCGACAATTATGTTCTGAAAGAATGTTTGTGAAATTGGTTGATTGTGTGATATTTGTATATTTGACCTGAGTGAGATCATCAATGATGGTTCACTTATTGAGTTTGCAAAACTCATCAAAAATTGCAACGTGACTTTTTCAGGTACGAGACAGAAGATCTAGTTCCTAAGATTGCCTAGAGGAACATTTTGGATTAAGTTATGACTTAAAGTTCTGTCAGCTGATATCAGAAAAGTTATAGTTTATATTTGTAGTTTCTTGTCATATAGAACTTTTGTATAAGGATTGTAAATATTTGTTTCAATAAATGTAGTGTAAACTTTTGTCAATGAATGAAATGAAGTGTAAGTATTGTATATTCTTTATAATGCCATTTCGAGTATGTTTGCTCTAGCATACTATTGTCATCGGATACGTACTTGAATGTTCTCTTGATGCTAGAGTATATATTCTATGGTAGTGGGATGTTACAGTTTTAGCCAAGTCTTTTCTTGCCATCCAAACTAGCAATCTCAATTAAAGGTAAATACATCAAATCCAATACATTTAATGGATTAAAACCACACACAATTTCAAATGGAGAATAACTTGTAGAAGAATATGTGGAATAATTATATGCAAACTCAATGAATGGCAAACAATCTTCCATGTTTTCAAGTTCTTCCCAATAATTGCACACAACATGGTTCCTAAAGTCTTATTAACTACTTCATTTTATCTATCAGTTTGTGGATGACATGTATTAGAAAATAAAAGTTTTGTACCCAACTTTCTCCACAAAACTCTCTAAAAGTGACTTAGGAACTTAACTTCGCTATCTAAAACAATGGTTCTTGGCACACTATGAAGCTGAACCACTTCCCTAAAGAAAGAATCAACAATGTTTATCGTATCATCTATTTTTTAGCAAGCAATGAAATGGACAATTTTTACTAAATCTTCCCACAATGACAAATATGTTATCTATAGCTTTCCTAGTACTAGGAAAACCCAATACAAAGTCTATAGATATATCAGCCCAAGGTTCACTAGGTACAGGTAAAGGTGTATACAAACCATAAGGCACAGACTTAGACTTAGCTTGTTTACATGTAATACACATGCCATAATTCTGCTCCATATATCTTCTCATATTTGGCCAATAAAAATGTTCTCTAAGCATATCTAAGGTATTTTGCAAACCAAAATGACCCATTAAACCTCCACTGTGTGATTGTTTAACAAGTAACTCTCCAATGGAACATATAGGAATGCAAAGTTGTTTACCCCTGAAAAGATATCCTTTATGTCTATAGAACTTATCAAATGCAGCATTATCACAAGCTTAATATACATTAACAAAATCAACATCATCCATATACAACTCTTTCAAATGCTCAAATCTAAGTAACTTAGAAGCAAGCATAGAAATTAAAGCGTACCTTCTTGATAATACATCAGCCACAACATTTTCCTTGTCTTGCTTGTATTTAATCACATACGAAAATGTTTCAAGAGACTCCACCTAACTTGCATGCCTTTTGCTAAATTTCCTTTATCCCTTCAAGTACTTGAGAGATTGATGATCATTGTGTATTATAAACTCTTTAGACAACAAGTAATGTTCCTAAACTTCAAAAGCCCTTACCAAGGCACAAAGCTTCTTATCATAAGTGGAGAAATTGAAAATTGATCTGCTCAACTTCTCACTGAAATATGTTATAAGACGATTCTCCTGCATCAAAATAGCCCCTATACCAATTGCAAAAGCATCACATCCAATTTCAAAAATTTTGGAAAAATTAGCAAACACAAAACGGGTATAGACATAGCTTTTCTTTTAAGTATTAAATGCATTTTCCTGACTTTTCTTTTAAGTATTAAATGCATTTTCTTGTTCTTTCTCCCATCCAAAACCAACATTCTTCTTAACGATTTCATTCAATAGAGCGTTAATAGTAGAAAAATCTATAACAAATTGCCTATAAAAACCTGCTAAGCCATAGAAACTCCTAACCTCACTGACTAACTTAGGTGTCGACAATTTTTGGATAGCTTTCACCTTTTTAGAGTCAACCTCAATTCCCTTAGAACTCACTACAAATCCTAAGAAGATAACTTTATCCAAACAAAATGAACACTTCTTAAGGTTTACATATAATTTCTCTTTCCTATGCACATTTAAAACAATCGTAACATGTATGACATATTCATTTAAGTTCTTACTGTAAATCAATATATCATCAAAGTAAACAACCGTAGATTTACCGAAGAATTCACATAAAAACATGATTCATTAAGTGCATAAAAGTACCAAGTACATTAGATAAGCCAAAAGGCATAATCAACCACTCATATAATCCATATTTAGTCTTAAATGCAGTTTTCCATTCATTACCTTCTTTCATCCTAATATGATGATAGCTACTTTTTAAATCAATTTTGATGAATATGCAAGTACTATGCAACTCATCTAACATATCATCTAATATAGGAATAAGATGACGATACTTTACATTGAGCTTATTGACCACTCTATAGTCCACACACATTCTTTGGCACTAAAAGAACTTGCAACACAAGGACTCATGCTCTCCCTCACATGCCCCTTTTTAAGTAATTCATTTACTTGCCTTTGTAATTCATTTGTCTCCTTTAGATTGGCTTGATAAGCTGGACAATTGAGAATTTGAGCTCCTATTATCAAGTTAATCTAGTGCTCAATCCCTCTCAAAGGTGGTAATCCATAGGTACCTCTTTAGAACATCATCATAATCTTACAACAAGGCCACCAACATACTAGGCAAATTTAGGTCAAGGTCAATGTTAGTAAACAAACTTTTCTCAAACTAATTCAAGATTAAAGCCATCTTTCCTAAGTATGCATTCTTTAACTCTCTCTCTTTTGCATAAAAATATGGTTGTCTTAACTTTTTCACTCCTTTCAATTTCTCTTTGCTCTTTTTTGACATTCTTTTCTTTATTTTCACTCGCTAACTTCTTCTCTCCTGCACTCCCACTTTCTTTTTCTCACTTGTACAGTCACTCACCATAAGGCCTTGAATTTTATTCTTTTCTCTGATGGACTCTTTTCTCTTTTATTCCTTTTTCACCACCTGAATCTTTGCTTAATGATTGTTGAATTTTCAGTTGTTTAAGATATGCTTCTTTGGGTGATAAAGGAGCAAGGGTAACTTTCTACCCATCATACATAAAAGAATAACTATTAATAAAACCATCATACATAACACGCCTATCAAATTTTCATGATCTACCCAACAGTATATGACCAGCTTGTATAGGCACGACAACACACATAACTTCAGCCGCATATCTACTAATAGAGAATGCGACAACTACTTGCTTTGTAACTTTTACTTCGCCACTATCATTCAACCATTGTAGTCTATATAGATTAGGGTGTTTATTACATTTCAACCTTAACTTCTGGACTAAAATAATATTAGCTACATTAGTGCAATTGTCCCCATCTATAATCATGCTACAAACTTTCCCACCTACAAAGCATCTAGTGTGAAATATGTTCTACCTTTGTTCTAGGCTATCTTCCTTCGCATTTAAGCTTAATGCAAGTCTAGCAACTAAATATTTACCAGTAACACCATACTCAATATTCTCATCAACATCAAAACAATCTTCCCAAGGTGGCATACTTAAATCACTACCACTCAGACTCGTACCATCATCAAACTTAGAAACAATATCACTACCCTTAATAAACATAGTCTTCCTATTAGGACATTCAGATGCATAATGACTAAGCCCTTGACATTTAAAGCACTTAATGTCCCTGTGTTTAGAAGCTCTAGAGGATGGATTAATAGTACCTTTTTGACTTGAAGTACTCTTATCCTTACCTTTGTTTGGCTTATTGGTCTTCTCCTTGGAATCCTAATAATGCTCCCTCTTCTTATCTTCATTTTTGCTCCATTTTGGATTCCATTTGCTGTTGGAATTTGAGAAAGACGTAGCTGCCCTTCTTTGTTTTTATTTTTTCTCTACCTTTATGGCAATGTTCACTAGGTCCTCCATCTCTACATAATGTTGCAACCTAACCATATCAACAATTTTGCTATTCAATCCACCCATGAACAGCGTCATTGTCGCTTCTTCCTCCCCTTTTAGCTTTAATCAATACCATCTCCATCTCTTTATGGTAATCTTCTACTGATCTAGTTCCTTGTGTGAATCTATGCAATTTTTTGGTACAACTTTCTATAGTAATAAGGTGGCACAAACCTCTTCTTCATCTCTCCCGAGTCGATATAGGTGGTGTAATATCTTAGTTTGATTATAGTACTGTGTAATGTGTTGTACATGCATTTTATAAAGTATGCTCTATTTATGATGTACTAGAGTAATTTAAGCGTTTAAATGTAGTATTGAGGTTATAAAGGAGAACTCGGATAGACTAAAGACAGTTCTGGACTCGACCGAATATTTCTAAAAAAATTTATGAAAAGTTTAAAAAGCTACGGAATGAGTCCGAACAAGCTTTAAAAGTCCCGAAAGTGCTTTGAAGATTTAGTTAATACTTTCAAATGAAATCCAAACGATTTCAATGATAGTGATTTTTGGATTCAATCCAAAAAATTTTTCGGGCAACCGAAAAGTTATCGAATAATTTCAAAATATGATGAAAAGCTTCAAAATTAGGATTGAAGTCTATAGAAATTGAAATGGGTCAAAACGAACGTTGTTTGAATAGAATTTGAGTAATCTAAAATTATTGGACTAAAATACCCTTTATGGAAAATAATGGGTATTAATGATTTTAAACCTATCCAAAATTTTTAAAAGCATTCAATCAATAAAGATTGACCTTAGTTGAAGTATTTCATGGTGATCAACTTGAAAATAATAAGGCTGTAGAATGTTTTTGGGATTTAATTCGATTAGTCGGTTAGTTAAAGGCATTAAAGGACAATTTGGTCTTTTTGTACTAATTAAAGGCAATTTGTTCTTTTTACATGATATTAGTAGATTGATGAGTCATTAGCGATGACCATTAAGATGATGACATGGGTTTGATGAGTCAATAGTGATGAAAAATAGGAAGGTTACATGTGTAATCTATTAAATGAGTATAAAAAACAAAACTTAAGACATTTTCTTTCCTTCACCATAAACGTGAGAGTGATAAAATAGTAACATGAAAGACAAAAAAAAATGAAAGGGCAAAGAAGAGAAGCCAAGGGTAAACATCAGCCGGAGAAATCTTTAAGTATTCATCAAATAATCAAAAGATTAGAGCAAAAAGTGGTAAGTTTCCTATCTTAAATTCTAATTTTAATGGGTTTCTTTGAGTGAGATGGAAGTGTTTAAGATCAATGTTGTCTTGCTATTACTTTAATGTTTCTTTGTATAGAATTAGTTGAATATGACAAGAGAGGAATATGTAGTGGGATTCTGTCTTAGGTTAAGTTAAACAGTCTCAATGTTTTAGCCATAATTCAGCCTACATACCTTTAAATTGAGTGATTAAAATTGGAGCTAAAGCCTAAGACATAGTATTAAAAATCTCTAGAAGAGACCTAGGCCTAACTTTGGATGAATGATATCGAAATTTGAGATCGAAAGTGGTAACATGATATTTCCATTGTGTTGAAACAACTTGTGAAATTTGGTACATGTTTCATGATTTAAAAGTTGAAATGGCGTGATTTGTAATGATATAGAAACTAGAGACATAAGGGAACAAATGTCCCGAAGACCTTCAAACCTAATTTGAACGTTTACTATGTAAAAATTAAGGAACAAGTGGAGGTATGGATTCTGGACGTAGTTCATAACCATGACTCATCATGATGGTGAATTAAATTGGGTGAGATTGTGTTTTGAAGGAATTGGTAAGTTAGAATGGATAAAAGATATACTTAAGTGACTTTTGAAGTTAGATTTGGAAACGATGACCAATAGGTTAGCTTACAGAAGTAAGCAGAAATATGATTAGCATACGTGTTACACAATTAGATACAAATCTCAAATTCAGTGAAACCGAATATATAGTTTTAATGCCTTATTTCCTAATTTGGAAATAAGTGCCTAAATGAAATGTGTTTTGTGTGGGTAAAGGAGACGTATCGAACGTGTGAGTGTGCTTGACGATAAGTTTGAAAAACAGTGAGTGTATTTTATTTGTTTTATATGACTAAATTCTTTAAAAAAGAAATGATGACATATGAGTGTGTTTTAATTGTTTTATATGACTTAATTCTTTGTAAAAGAATTGATGACATGTGAGTGTTCTTTAAATTAAGTTTATGCAAATGGTTTTCATTTGATCGCTTTATACTGAGTTTTATGCAAATGATTTTTTGCAAGTGAATATTGCTAGCATAAGTGCATGCTTTGGCAATATAAGAGTTTTAACTTGAAAGTTAACTTTTATATGATTGGGAGTTGCTTTTGCTTATAGTACACCACTGGGCTTTATGCATGTTATTATACTGATATATTTATAATGGTTAACCTATTATAGGTAAGCGATGTAGAATCAGCTCTGTGACTTGTTACAGGTAAGCAATGCATAACTAGCTCTGTAAATACCAGTTTAGAGCGGTTAACCTATTATGGGTAAGAGATGTTGAACTAACTTTGTAAATAGTGGTTAATAAGTTGCAGGTAAGCGATGCAGAATCAGCTTCGTGACTTTATGCCTAGTGTACCGTATGATAAAGTAACTTGTGGTGGGCTATGATGAGTAAGGAAAAATATGAAAATAGTAATGCCATCGCTATGTATGTTAAAAGTGATTTGAGAGATACCGTATGGTACCAATGCTAGTGGTTACCTTATTTTTCAGTATTAAAGTTTTCAGAAAACTTATTACCACCACTATTTATTGATTAAGGAAAATGGGAAGTGGAAACTTTTACATAACGAGTTTAATTTTGAAAAGCATTTCGAAATATTTTTTCAAAAAATTGAAATTGAGTTTTACAAAATGTTATGTTATTACCAGATTTGATGATGTGTGAATCAATTGTTATGAAAAATGATTTACCATGAGCTTTATGATTGTATGGATGTAGTTATATTGTTATGAAAAGTTTAATTTTCTTGTAAACTGATTACACTCATTGAGCTCGTTTAGCTCACCCTTATTTTTATGTTTTTAAATAACCCACTCTAGGAATCTGTATAGTTCTATAGTAATTGGGACTTCACCTCAAGATTAGTTATATTGTCAGGTGCTGCTATACTTATTCCATTTTGATATGTACATTTCTGTAAAGAATTGACGTTTATAAAAGCTTTTAAATGAAATGCATGAATATGTTCTAGCTTTTAAAAGTTTATTATAGTGACTATTGAGAATTATTTGTTGGGGCTGCTTGTGAGTAGTCATGAAGTCCATAATTTATAGTTAAGAAATTGGTGTGAATATAGAAGTGTTTTAAAATCTATTATGCAGGTTTTCGAAATTTGGGATTCTTAGAAAAGTAGTCATTATGCTGCTGAAGTTTTTAATAAAATGTTTTAAAAAAATTCTCATTATTTTCCACGCTTATAAAAGTTAAAGTATAAAAGGTTTTTTAATAGTTAAACGGCTAGGCTTTGTAGGAACCCTTCAATTGAGTTAGATATCGATTGGAAGGCTACTGTTGAGTCTTCCACTCAGGTTCTGGAAGGGGAACTCTAGGATTGGTCCTTTTAGGTGGTTCTCTATTCCTCCTATTCTTTACTAATTCATCCCACCAAACTAACGCATAATCAGATAATTATACTACTGTCAATCTCACTTTTTTATCTTCAAAATAGTTGTGACAAGCAAAAATCATTTTCACCTTTCTTTCCAATTTTAAGTACACTTCAGCATCATTCATACCTTTGAAAGGTGGAATTTTCATCTTGATGGCATTAATGTTGCTATCTTTACTCTTTACTCTTTCTTCCCTCCTTACTCTTCCTCTCACAGATTGCACTTTGTCTTCATACTCCTCATACATTCTTTCCAATTCTTCCTCCCTATTCTTATGACTGCCAATTGATCTACTATGGTTTTTAGATTCTATTGATTTCATTAATTCTCTCATCCATCTCATCCATCCTAGTAGATAACTTATTAAATTCATTCATGAATGCCTTATACATCACTTTCAAATCAGGCACATTTTCATCCTCCTCATGTAGTGTTTCCTTTCCATCTATTTTATTGGCCATTCTTATAACAAAAAGCTGCAAGAAAATGTTTTGCAATAATTAACTTCCTTTCGTGTTTCACTCAAAATGTGGCTTTTACCCTCGTTTAAACTACACACTCAAGCCCTTTTACGCTCAAGCTTGTTGTCCTCAATTACATTTTCGAATTCAGTTTCTAGTCATGGTAATTCACAAACAACATATTAAAATTTAGAAGTGCGATGAAAACATCTAAGAAAGACAATGGGGACAAAACTAAAAGCAAGTATACCGAAACGAATAAAGCAAAATGGGCACACAAGAGGAAAGGATATATGCTACCCAAAAATATGTATAGAAACAAAATCTGCCACTAACCAAATCAAATCTTTCCTTTTTTAAAACTTTAGCAATTTTTTAAAAATATTTTATGCTAACAATTGATTTTTTTAAATGTTAGCAACTGATTTTTTTCGTTTATTTTTTATGATAACTAGATTAGTGATGATTCAAAGAACAAACTTAGAAATATAAAGAAACAAGAAAAAACACTAGAACAAGATGAACCTTAATTTTGAATTCTAATGAAAAAAATAGTAGAAATAATAGTAGTAGTAGTAGTGATAGTAGTAGTAGTAGTAGTAATAATAATAATAATAATAATAATAATAATATCAACTAAACACAAGATAAATAAAAATTTATCTCGATCCAAGCTTTAATATCAAATGATGTAGAACCCAAGGCCAAAAAACCTTAAACTCCTTAAACTTACACTTTGGATAGAACATGAACAAGAAGAAATCCTCAACCTTAATGAACCTCCAATCAATTATATGAATAGAAATGCATATAATGAATATATTAATTTTTTTGTTTAATGTAATAGTATATTAAGTTTTTTTCTTAAAATTTATTTATAATTTATTTTCTATAAATAATGAGTAATAATTTTATTGATATTTTATTGCTAATAATTAATTAATATAAAAAATTACGAATAACTCAATTTATAATTTATGTAATTATTTAGCATTAATTATGAATAATTTAAGTTCTATAATTAATTTAAATATTAATTTTAAAATTAAATAATTCTAATTTAATAATTTTTAATAAATATAATTTAAAATTTAAAATATCTTCAAAATATATAAATTTGAATCAAAATTTTGCTTTAATAATTAAAAATACTTTTAATATATATATTATTTTATTTAATAAATTACAATAATATTTATTGATAATTTACCATTAAAATAAATAAATTTATCTTATTTATTTATAAAAATAAATTGTTTATAAGAATTATGTGATAGGTAATTATTGAAATTAACAACTAAATAATTTTTATTTTATTTGAAAAACGTAAATTAAAAATTAAAAAAAAAACTGAAAATATAACAGAACCTTATTACTCAAGACTAAGACGTATCAACCCAGTTTATGAGAAGAAAGACACTAAAGAAGCCTAGCAAAGGCCCTTTTTCCAAACCCAAAGGCCTGGCTGTGACCGAAATGGGTTAAGAATGCTCAATCCTTCCATGATGGAAACAGCCTTAACAGCCCTCTACCTTCCCGCTCGCATGCTATTTTACTGGACCAGGTATGAAGGCAAGAAGCAAAGTAATTTGACCTTCATTTGAATTTGTTCCACCTTCTCATTAATTTGCATTTAGACGAAAATGGAGTGATTCACTTATAACAAGTACATCATCAAATCTCTTTATGTCAATAACAAACTTTTAATTAATCTTTATTTAAAGGGAACACTTATAATATCATATTAATTTGCATACAAGAGGAAGATAAGTGATTCATATATAAAAATAGTTTAAATAATTTAAATATTATATAAATCCTCCTTAATAATTGATGTACATTCAAAATACATGTTTGACTTTAGTCTTAAATTATATTATTTTACTCAATTTTTTCCTTTTTAAGTCAATGATAATATTCAAAAATTAAAGGTCATTTTAATTAAAAATATAAAAATTGCAATTATTAATTGAATACAGTTTAACCCACAATTGTATGCTAGCTCATACTCATAGTCTATATTAATCAACTGCAATAAATAATACCGTATATAAGATTGTGTGCAAATTAGAGGAGACAATATGTTCATTTAAATTAATTGAATCATAGAATCAAAAGTACTAATCTAAATATAATTATTTAATTAAATTCTCTTTTAACAAATTATCCAATCCTTTATTTTTAATTATCGTCAAAGCTTATTTTTAGTTTATATTTTATCATATAAAATTCATAAAAGTCAACTTTATTATTTATTCTTAAGTAACGTGACAGTATTAAATTTTTTTAGTTTATATCACTTCTCCATAAATTTTGATTTCTATGTATAAATAAAGTAGAGAAACTACAACAATATTCATGCATGCAAACACTCCACCAACAACTCGTATCTAGTCCTTTGATGCTCTATATTGAGTTGCAACGATTGCCTCCGAATGGTTCTCCATTGCCATAAGTGAGTAAACAAAATACAACCAAAGCTGGATGGTTACTGCTGCATCAATTTTTGGAATCGATCAAGGAAACATGATATGACTTCAGATGCAAGGTAGTTTGTACCATTCAATCATAGCTGGCAAGGACACTAGGTCCCTGTCCGTCTTCCACCTCCATTCTTCCTCCATCGTACATGACTAGTAAGTAACATTTGATTCTGAAACCAGTGCTGGGAGTGGCAAGATGTGCCAGTTTTTATCAAATCGAGTTCAGCTTTACCTACTCACCTCAACGTGCCATACGAAAAGTACCAAATGAAAACAAAAGAAAATAAATTATAATATAGAAGAGATTTGACTACCTTATCTAGCAATAACATTTCCACATCACCTACCAATAAAACATTTCAACAAAGTAGGCAATTAGTTATAAGCAAAACAATTGACACATGAGTCTAATAGCACTTAGGCAACTTGAAGCTCCACCTAGTCGATGTCATTTTATTCAAAACGATATTGTTCTCGTCATCCTGTTATACAAATTCACAGTATACGATAAAATGACTAAACTAACATATTTCATAAATAACTTAAAAGGTTCATTCAATTATTCTAGAAAATACCCACATCACAAATATAAATAAATATATAATATTATTAATAACTAAAAAATATCAATACAATTAATTAAATCATCTTTAACTGAAATGATCTATAATATAAATCTTTTCTCACTTTCTAGTCTAACTTCTCACTTTCGACTAAGCACGTAATTAAATAATATATATTGAATAAAAAACAAAAATAAAAATATTCTTAATTATTGTTATATATAAGATTATGGACTATATTTGACACTACAATTTATATAGTACCTGTCAATAAAAAGACTTTTTTTTTGAAGGTAACATGTCATTAAAAAGATAATTTCATATACATTCTACAATGAACCATACCTATCCAATAGTATTAACTATCACACAATATTCTTTATCAATAAGGGAAGTGCTAGTCACATTCAAAAAATTTGTATATGCCGAACAACATATTATCAATTAAACTAACTCTAAAGCCACCATAATATTTATAAGTAGTTTCTACAATTTTAACAAAAAAAATTATGTAAGTTAAGGCATGCCCACGATAGCTAATCACACAAAAGAACATTCAAAATATATATTTGCCACGCAAATGCACTCCTTACCTATCCTCACTTCTCCTTGGCATTTCTTCTTTTCTTGTCCCAGATCTGCCCCGCAAGAAAAACTTTTAACATGAACTCAGAATTTTCACCTCTATTGTCCACATTTCCTAACCCTAACTCTAACTCTACCACTCCCTCTCCCTAAAACTACAACAACCCCCACCTATCCCCATTCAAATGCCAATACCATTCCCAAACATTCCTCAAAGGCCGACCCCAAGGGTTTTGCAACTACTGCTGCTGGAAACAAGGCAGGAAGACTTAGGAGAACTTGGAAACAAGTCGTGGGTGATGACCCAGACTCCCCACTGGTGTTTAGGCCCCCGGTGGAATTTGAAGGTAAGTTGATGGTAGCTCCTAGCCTAGATATATTACAGCAAGGAGCCAAGACATCAGAAGCTACACTTGTTGGATTTTTCATGGATAAAAGGCCTACTTTTCCTATCATACAAGCATGGGCAATAAGGAATTGGAAAGGAAGATGACTAATGAAGGTAATATTATTCGAAGATGATAATATAATTTTTACCTCTTCTTCCAAATTGGAAGCTCTAAAGGTAATAGAAGAAGTCCTTGGCATATATCACAGCTCCCCTTATTCCTACAAAATTGGCAACCTAGTATGGAGCTAGAGAAAATTAGGATGAAGAGTGTTCCACTATAGGTGAATATCTACAATATTCCCTTAGAATATTGGACCACAAAGGGGTTGAGTATGCTGGCGAGCTATCTAGGAAAGCCTATATGCATGGATGAGAATACAACTTTGATGAAAAGAGTAGGATTTGCCTAGTTTTGTATAAGCATGGACATTTCTCAGGAAATGAAAGATAGTATTCCTATCCTAAGTGTTGGACCCCGAACTTTTGATGAAAATTAAAAATATTAAAATGAATTTAAAGTGAGAAAGAATTGGTGAGAATGAGAATGAATTTAAGGAAATTTGATGAAATTAAGAAAAATTTATGAGAAAAGAATTGTTTAATTTTGAGGACTTTGATATT
>JAJMLV010000229.1:72279204-72293251 GCA_027123465.1 Erythroxylum coca
GTGTTTTTCATTTGTTAAGCCACCCTCTATCACTTTTTTTTCTCCTTAATTAGCAGCTGTCACGTTGTTTCAATGCCACCTCCTTCTTTTATGTAAATGGAAAGCATATGGTTTTTTTGGGGCTGTAACGTGTCTTGCTTCCTTGCTGTCAGCTGCTGTGAGTGTCGTTTTTAGCCCTTTCCACCAGCTGCTTCTACAAGCTACCAACCTCTCCTTTGGTCTCCACCAACTAACTCCATCATCGTCTCCACCAGCAACTCCCTTATTAACTGTCCACTAGCTGCCACTTTCTTGGCCTTCAACGTGGATCTCTCCTCAAACCACCAGCTTGCTTCAAGCCTTCGTGGATTCTTGGCCTTCAACGTGGATCTCTCCAGCTTGCTTCAAGCCTTCATTCCACTTATTGTACATCTTTTATTACTGTTCATTGACAAGACAAATAAGTTTTGCATCAACTAATTCATGCACGTCCTCCTTCACTGTTGCTCCTTCCTTTCCAGCTGCTTCACGTTGCTGTTCTTCTCCTGCTGCTAGCGTCTCCCTTGGTCTCCACCAGCTAACAATGTTATTTTCCTCAAGCCACAGCAGCTGCTGTCGTGTTGTTTCTCCTTTCCCAGCTGCAACGTTGATGTCTCTCTTCTCTTCTATCAGCTGCCCACACTCTACAAATTCAACATCCTCTCTCTTCAACAGCTGGCTTCTTCTCTTGTTATTTTTCTAGCTGATCACGTCCTACTTGTCTTTAACATGAGTGATGGAGAGTCTTCACCAGCAGCTCTTTTCATGCTTCCTTCAACGTTGCTGCTCCTTGTTTCAACCCCTTCAGCTGTTCCAACGTGGTCACGCCTTGCTCCAGCTGCTTCACGTTATTTTCTTGTTTCAAGCTTCAACGTGTGTCTTCTCCTTCAGCCACCTTGCGTCCAGCAGCTGTTGAGGAATTTCCAGCAAAATCGTTTTTCTCCCAGCTCTCCACTACTTCCACTCTCCTACCTTCCACCCAGCTGCTTTTGAGAGTTAAATGAGAGATGAGTGATCAGTTTAGCGTTTTTTTCCAGCCTCTCCACACAGCTGCCTTCTTCATGCATTAGCTAACATTGTCTTGATCTCCATAAACCCAACGTTGCTCAACGTTTTTGGTTGTAATGTGAGTGACTCAGTGAAGGGTTGCGTCCCTAAGTGATGGAGTTGATGAATAATTCGTGAATGAGGGTTGTCTTCTCCGTTGCTAGCTGCTTTCTTTTATTTTTAATGTTGAATCTCCAACTCACGCTGGTCCCACTCCTCTCATTCTCCAATCTCAACTTGATTTTTCGTGTGTCCTTTTTTTTATAGCTGCTAATGTCTACCAGCTACTGCATCTTATCTCTTATGTCTTGATATGACAATTATTTGCCAGCTTATTCACCACCAACGTAGCCCATACCTTATTGTTTTTCTTTTGTTTTCTCCACGCCACACACACAGCACACAAATCTTTTTATATTCTCTAACCACCAACTTCACTTTGTCCTTTTTTTTGTCGCCACCACAAATACTCTCTAGATTTAAAAGTCTTCTAAAATCTTCTCTCCTCCACAGCCTACTAACTTCATGCCTTTTAACAATTTTTTTATGCCAAGCCAAACTTAATTTGGTAGGTGTAAAAAGCTCCCAATTTGTGACTTTTTGCCCTCATTGTCCAAATCCAATATGTGCCTAAAATTAAGACAAATAATTGTTAATTAGTGCAATTTAAATATTAAATGGAGAAGAGTTTAGAAAATAATGTACCAAAAATTAATATAAAAATGTCCATTAACAACACCCCCACACTTGAATTGTTGCTTGTCCTCAAGCAACTTACTTAGGCCATAACCAAAATATTCTGTCATTTTATTTTCAACAAAAATTAAGTGTTTACAATCCCTTAAAATTCAACAAACTCGAGTATCAAATGATAACACGTATCATAATATTTTTATCAATGCACATAAACAAAATCAAAGGTAGATATCTTTGATCAAAAGCAAGCACAATTAAAATGAACTTTCCTCACGATATTCACTCATGTCGCTCAAGTGTATAAGGGTTGTGTTTCACTCAAAGCTCCTCTAAGATATTACACTATCATAGGCTTGCAAATTCACCTATTTTCCACTACATAGAGTACATGTCATCATGGATCAAAAGGGCTTTTAACCATGGTTGTAATGAGGTTTAGATTAAGGTGAGGTAAAAAGAACAAAGGTTACTCACAAGTATTCACAAAGTCCTAAGTGACGTAGGACAATCAAAAAGAACTTCTGAAATGTACATACAAAAATACGAAATTACAACTACTCATCATTATCAAACACTATTGTTTTGATTTTTTCTTTTTTCTTTTCTTTTTTCTCTCTTTTTTGTTTTTTTGTAACAATAAACATAAAAGAAGATAGTAGTAGCAAAAATCAATAACAACTGAGTAGAAGTACCTCGAAAACATCTTAGAATAGCATGTAAAACAAAAGTTCCTAAATCAAGGAATCAAATACTTAGTACTTCATTCAACTTGTAAAAGGGTAAGGCTAAAAGTTTTCAAGTTTCAATGCAATGTGATTAATAAGAAAACAACAAAGTTAAAGGCTCAAAGGGGTAACAAGGGAAAAATGAATTGGTGGGCCATTTTAAGCTAAAGGTTAAAAACAAAGAAGATCTTTATCATGTCCATAAAGCATGTAACTAGCAGTATCAAACAGGTTCAGAGCAAGTTCTGAAGGAAATCTTCATAAGGAAACATCACATACGACAAAAAAATAAATGACTATGAGATGCAATCATATAGCTTAAAACCTCACAAATGATTAAATAAAAATCTATCAAAATTTCATACATTGTCTCATCACTCAGCATCAGTTATTAACTAAGTTTATGCAATTGACTACTTTAATTAATCCATATGGTTCACTATCCTCTCAAGCTCCCTATTTCAAGTTCATGCATATAACTCAAATTTTCATCCACATACTTTGACATAATCACATGGTCAAATTCATCACAAATAGGACCCAAGTTAGTTACTAAAAGAGTCACAACCATTCAAGTATGTATTTCTCAACATCAACATCAATATCATTAGCATGCACATAATCTCGGAATATTGTCGATCGGTAGCAGACATGATAAAGCCCTCTATGTAATAGGGAAAGGGAGATTTGTTGGACATGGGTCTCTCACATGGAGGGACACCAATTTTCTCAACAAATGTGGCATCGATTTTGGTGCCGCATTAGTTGAAAAAGGAAAGGTTGTCTCATGCGGTAGAGTGCCTATATAAGGCTCTCTCTGCTTCATACAATGAAAAAATACAGAGAAAAACTAGAATAAAACAATGATCTGAAGTTAGGAAAGATTTTTTTAAAGGACTGATAAGTGACAAAATAATGAGGTTACTATTTTTAGGTTGAGAAATACCTTGTGAGCTACTATTTTAGTTTTATTTTTATATACTTACTATTTGTAATAGCGAAAGAATTATTTTGAGTTTTGTCCGTGGACGTAACCTAAAATTAAAAGTAGACTACGTCAAATATTTTGTATCCATTTTGCTTATTTTATGTTTTCTTTTCAAAAAATACATTGCTGTGCCCAATATGTTTATGCCCTATCTAATTCTGAATAATATGCTCCAAGAAACGAGGAAGCACATGTATTATTTTTGTCTTGACTTATTTGATGCAAACAACATATCAGTTTATGCTTTAATATGAGGTCGGCCAAGTCTCCAACTAATCACCTTTCACCATCCTAAATCATATACAAACACATTTAATACCCTCCTAGCTAGGGTGTTAATTATCATAAAGTAACACAAACTGATCACCATAATATGTGAAACATACATACTAAACAGGTAATAAGTACATCATAATGCATTCAAATATAAGATCTTAAATAATACTTGGTGGCATCTCAAGATACTAAAACACATGCCACATGTATAATACGAACTTTATATTAGCAATCACGTATTCAAGTATCCCAAGTCTATATGTTAGTCTAACCCACATATTGCAGCAAAACAAGCATAGATACGTATTCAGGACGCATTGTTTGTAGACAATAACATGATCACAGAGCAAAACAAATTAGGTCTGAGCATAGGAGATCTCCATAACGTTAAGTTTGTCATTTGGATTTTCTATTAATACCTTTTTTTTTTGTCGATCTTTTGATTTAAAAAACAATAGATAAAAATAAGAGTAGACTGAAGCTAATGATGAGCCATGACCTGAATGCATGAACTCCTTTTCCAAATCAAGTGTTGGCATGATTCAGGCGTTGGGAGATAAAAGCTAGAAGAAATATATACAAGTATACATATCAAATATTTCACTCTATCAAATTGTAAGCATTTCCCAAATCATGAGAGAAGGATGTCATCCTGCACGTGTTTAATATGATGGATCCAAAAACAGGGAAGTTAAATAACCGTTGGTTTTGACTTCGACTTCGACTTCGACTTCTTAACTGTTAACTGAAAATTTTTCATGTGCAGTAAAGTAGGCGTTTCCTAATTTACAACTGTCAACTGTCAAAGCATATTTAGCAACAAAACAACGCAGCTTTGTCGGTACAATAACACACTTCAAACCTACGAATTTATCAAATGTCCTTTAAGCTATTTTCTTTGTTTTTCTTTGAATTTGAAAGGTAAACAGTAATCACTGAACTTGAAAATTTTTAGGTTAACAACAAAAGCTCGAGGAGTATGGAAAACAAGTTTATACTAAAACAGAATCAGTTGTACATGACCTGAAGTTTCACAGATCCCATCTAATTTCATAGAAAATCACTTATCAACACAGAAACTTCCAACTAGATGTTGTTTGATTCCAGAAAACCAGGGTAGGCAAGAAAGAGCATGTATGTACTAAAGCAGCTACCTCTAGAGAAATTCTAGATCCTTGGAAGAGAAGAGTAATTAGTAAAGCAGATGTAAAGAGAGGGTGCCAGAATTAAGCTGAAACAAAGAGGAGAGAAGACAGATCTTACCCTTGAATCAGCCATTGTGCGCCTTCTAACTCTTTCTCCCCTCGTTGACTTCGAAAAACAGGCCAAAGTCTAGGCTACTAACCCTTCTTTTCGTTTATATGACGTAGAAAAGTAAGAGGGCATACATTGGATTTGGATTGGTCACTTTGGCATCTTCGCATCTCTCTATCTAAAAGCCTTGAAGGCCATTAAAAACATCAACTATTTGAAAAAATTAAAGTAAAAAAGGTTAAATCCAAAACAAGACGACAACATCAAATAATAATGAGCAGTTTCTCTGTCTGCCCACGTAATTCCTTCATCAACGTGTCACCCGACGAGGGCTTTGTTGTCCAAAAGCACTTTTACGCGCTAACACAGAAACTCACTTGTCCATACTAAAAGAAAACAAAAACAATAATAAATGAACCGAACAAGTGAATTTCTGATTGGTATGTCCGAATCTCCGACTCTGCCAATTCCTTGCCCGTGTTTTGTAGTAAGTTTCGTTTTCGGTCAGTTAAGAAATGTGCCGTTTTTGGCGGCTCGGACAGCAGCAGATTGCTGCGGACGCCGGTAAGAAACCTCAACAACTTAACACCACCTTCTTCATTGCTAACAACGTTAACTTATTTAGCAATTCGCCACCGGCTCCCGCACCGGCCGTCACAACACAAAGACTAGCTCTTTTGTCTTTTTTACCCTTCCTCCCCACCATCGGCGCCGTCCACCACCATCTTTTTGTACTTTTTATGTCGTCCTGCCCCAACCTCCTTATAGTACCTCTTAGGATTGTTTCTGTTCCACCATTGCCGGTCATCGGCGCACTTGCCTCCAGGGCCTTTCAGCGTGATTTTTGCACCGGAGTCATAGTCGCCGATGAGGCACTAAAATTTTCCGGCCACAGTGGTTCTATCCCCATATCATAGTACCTTCTCAGTAGTAAAAACCTCTTGATATGTTTGTCGATTATGACCAAAATCTCTCACTCACCATCACCATCAAAATCAAAATATATACATCTCGAATCATCTTCACATCACTCACGATCGTTGTACTTATAAGATCTTACAGTATTCGATTGCATTGATTGGATGGTTCTTAGATTATGCTTATTGTTATCAGGGATACTTCTTTAGTTTCTAAGACTTATAGAACGGCTTCTTTTATCTGCTGAACTAGTTTAATTTTTGTTTGTAGGTTCGGGAATTATATTTTCTTTTACTCCTGGGGAACTGAACCAATATACGGATGAGTTTGAAGCGAAGAACTTTCTTGGATACGGAGGATTTGGCGGTGTTTATGGTGGCACCATCCATGGAAGGGAGGAGAAGAACGCCAATGGCCTGCAAGTAGCCGTTAAGGTCTCTCGCGATGGAGAGACCAAAACGAGGACTCAGTGGGAAGTAAGCAAAAGAAGATTTTTAATTCTTGCATTGTAGTTTTTGCATTCTAGCCGCACTTTAGGCCTAGCAGTTGGACTAAATAAGGTTGTAGGATAGATCCCTTCAAAATGAGGTTACAGGACAAACACCCTGTTAAAACTCTAAAGGGAATTCCATGAAAGCAGGCCCTTCATTGTCTAAAAATGGTTCGTTCTCTCTCATCTCTTCTGTTCTTGAAACAGTTAATGACAATACAATGCGAGGGTAACCCATCAAACGATTACAATCAAATATTTGCTTCCGTAACAAACCCAGGTTTTGGGCCGCTCTGCCTTGTCCTCTGTTGTACATATGAGTGTCTGTTTTGACTATTTATGATTGTTCTTATTATTCTCTCTTTTTCATTATACTTCTCTGCCATATTCGTAATGAAAAGGTTGTATTTGTATTTCACTTGGGACATTTCAGAAACAGAACTTAGTTCCAGAACCTGCATGTACTCTGTATTACTAATTATACCAATCTTGAAACCTGTCCTTTTCAGGCTGAAAGAAGGTACCTGAGTGTAGTTAAGCATCCAAATATCATTAAACTGGTTGGCCATTGTGAAACAGAAGACAAGTATTACCTTGTCTATCCACTAATGGAAAATGGAAATGTCCTCAGTAAATTACAAGGTAATGCCTAATTTCATACAAGAACCTGTTTTCCACTATTACTCATTTCCACTTGACATGTAAGCATGATGACCATTGAAGTATGGTTTCATTCATTTCCCTTTCTTATTATTGGATTAGCTTCACCGTATACTCATCATAGACTAAATTAACTTTACTATCTACTTGGCAAAAAGTTACAGTAGTGAGTTTTATGTATATTGGATCTGTTTCCACTCCAGATATTGACTTTTCCAACAAATAATAATGCTAATTAGGAGTTATATTTTCTTTGAGCTCTTTTCAGCCGTAATCTGAAAATACTGGGCCCTTATTTGACCATAAAGAGAATGTTAACTTCACTAATCAGACTGTTTGTCTTAAGTGAAAACAAACATTTTGTAAATCTAATCAATTCATTAGCTTATAATGACAATTACCGTTAAAAATAGTTCTTGACTGGGCAAGCACACTTAAGATCATCATTGGAGCAGCAGGTGCGGTGGAGGAGCTACACAGTCAATCACCTCCACTCATCTACCGTGATCTGAAGCCTCAAAATCTTCTCTTGGATAAGGTCAAAAATACATAATTTAGTAGAAATTTAACCATGTAATCAGTTGAAGATAGGAATTAAGATGTCCGTCAACTGTTTCGCTAAATCCTCTTGATGCTGAACCAGGAGTTTGTTCCAAAACTATCTGATTTTGGGACTGTCACAGCAGAAGGAGAATATTTGAGACTTGGCACTCCTGGATACACTGACCCGGTCATTCTGACCAATGGTAAGTTTCAAATTAAACCATTCTCATGATTCTTATAGCCATCAGTTAATGAACTTTTGCTCAACCCACAGGAGAAGCTGGAACCAAACCAAATGATATCTACAGCTTAGGTGTGGTTATACTTCAACTGATTATGAAGGAGACAAAAGTAAGAATTGTGGGATGCACTATGCCTGCGCACATCAGTGACTGGGCACGGAGCGAGTACTGCAGCATCAAAGGACATGCAGTACACCAGAAACTGAAGAGAACGGGATGCTCTATTGGCGCTGCCAAGGCCATAACAAAGCTTGGACTCGACTGTGTCAGCGACAGCACATTGGAGCGACCCACCATTGTCGAAGTTCTTGAGAGGCTTGCGAAGTTAGAGGAAGAATTCAACAATGAGAGGTCCATAATAAGGTTTGCAAAAGGGTTCTTCAAGATATGATATCCACAAGTGTCCATAAGCTTTGCACAGTTCTCTTGGTACGTGACATCTTATGATATAGTTTTATTACAGTTTACAAACAATTATATTATATGGTTTGTTTCCACGAAAGAGGAACAACTCTACATGGAATGTTGGTTATAGTTTTTCAATGTGACTTTGGGTTATTCCTACTCACCAATCGAGAATGAGATGTATTAATATTATTGAAAAAAAACTCTCTCTAAATTATTTCTATTTGTTATATAGTACTTATTAATTATAATAATCATAAATATCACAGTAATAATAGTTATATAGATTGTTTCCACTTACTCTTCACGTAAGGGTCTCGGGAGATTCCTAATGTATTGAATTTAAAAATAGTATAAGTTACAGTTCTCGTTGACGTGCTTGCCACGGAGGGAGACGTATGGTTCACATTAATTCAACCTTGGGAGGTAAAGTAGCTTTTTGACAAGTTTGGACGTTGCCTTAATTAGTATGACTGCGTAGAAATGTAATTAACTTGTGTTCAACTGGAAGCCCATTGAGACCATTTGTTTCAAGCATTTAGTGGTCATATAAAGCAATGTTTGACGTAAAGTATTTGGTAGAATTTGTTTTATTCAACGTTCTTGCTTTTAAAATGTCCGAATCTAACATAGTCCACATGTCATATGTACCTCACGACGCACATTCACAAAGGGGCACTATTAAATGGTAACTGTTCTAATTTTTCTACAAGTATCTTGAGTCCATTTTGTTTCTGTATATAGTACATGCCTAAATGATTTGTTCATCAGGTCCAATGTTCTTGCTGGCTGTACCATTTCTGAACTAATAAGATTCAAGAAAAAAATTATATAAATGATCAAATCAAAACAAATAGAAGATTGAATCACAAAGATATGCACACAAAAAACAGAAAAGAAAAAGTGATGTAGCTAATGCACGTAAAGTGTTTGGCAAAATACCCCATAAAGCCCAAAGCTTTATCTTCCCATATAAGAACTTCATCTCTGCATAAAGTTTTTTTCTGGAAAAAGAATCACTAAAAATAGTCCAAGAAACAGAAAATTGCATTGGTGTGTGTGTGTGTGTGTGTGTGTGATCATTAAGAAGTTCCCAGGATTCATGTCTCTGCATGAAAAAAAAAATGAACAAGTTCCAAAACCATAGATCAGCATCACAGCAAGAACAAAACTTGAAAGAACGAGTTGGAATATTAGACATTGAAATGAAATTGCTTTTGTTATCATTTGAAATGGCAACTCGGCTAATAATATCATAATGCAACCTAAAGAAATATTGGTTTGTGAAAAATGAAAATGTAGAAAAAGAAACAAGCTTAAATCTTTAGCTAGTAATTAGAAAATATGAAAGAGGCAAATTGCCTGATCGATTATTTCACAGTGGTTTATTGATCATTTATGCTTTGACTTAATCGTCTACCCGAAGTTGAACCTTGGCATAATAAAACCAAGTTGCTTGTTTGTTATCTCAAGCTAGATTTTTTCTATGTAAAGACAGACATGTTTCAATATTCTGTCTATGCTCTACACCGTTTGCAATTATTTATGCTGCAAAATTTTATTTGAATGTGTCATCTGTTAAGTACGGATGCCATTTCATTTGCTATAAGATTTTGATCAGGATAGGTGGACTAAAGATGTGTTTTTCCTTTTCTTACTTCTCTTCTTGTTGCGCAGAGTTAACGAAGAAGCTTTGTTTGGAACTTGACTAGGACATGATTCTGAAGTATCATGTTATGCCTGAAGATCTTGATGTGTTGGTGTCTTTAAGATTTGATGAGGATCTGAAGCACATGTTTGATGAACATGATCCGCAGGAGATTGAAGGAAATCCAAAGCTCCGTTGAGTTAAAGAGACAGATACTTGAGGAAGATATTGTTTACCGTTTGGACACATACATTGTAGAACTTGTTGACTTGGGTTTTTGGGTTCTGAAGGCTTGTACAATATTAGAAGCTTTGGCTGCTACTGTTTAAGGCAATAGAGTTACCTAATTTAATTTGTTTTTAGCTTTTTAATGTAAACTACAAATGATTTAGTGTCTTTTGTTTCAACTTTTAGAGAATGAATAAGCACTTTTTTCCACTGTAAAAGTTATTTTTAAGAAAACTGAGTGTTTGGCTGTAAAATTCAAAAGTACTTTTTGTGAGAATATGAGACCGAATACAAGAAAGGAAAGTTTTGATTGTAATGCTAAGATTAGGGCATAGCATCAGGAACTGAATCAATTAACATCAATGGTGATTGATCCTAATTTAATCTTATTCATCCTATAAAGGATTATACCATCGAAAATAAAATATCAATAAAAAATACAGATTCTATCCTATTCTAAGTTGGTATCAGAGCTATCATTCGATCAACAGGGCTGAATTGATGCAGCTTCTCATCATTTGTCAGTAAGAAAACTCACCTGTCGCCATGGCAGGGGAAGAAACACCAACATCAGACGCCTCCCAAATTGGGGGAATGTCCAATCCACTCAACCAACCTATAAGCCTAACCCAGGTTCTTGAATTACTTCAGAACTAGGCACCAAACATAAATTTAACCGAAACCTCTACCAGCCAAACATTACATGTGGCGGCCAAATTAAACGACAGAAACTACACTGTCTGGGCAAGGATGATGAGCCTAGCTATCGACGGAAGGGGGAAGCTCAATCACATCACTGCCTCACCCCCACCAAAAGAAGATCCATCATACGAGAAGTGGCGTCAAATTGACTCCACAGTCATCACTTGGATTTTGGAGAACATAGAATCTGACATAGTTACACAGTACATAGACTATCCCACATCATGGGAATTATGGAAGGGAATAGAGGCAACATACAACAGTGGCAGGGATTCCCTGCAAATATATGATTTAACAGTCCGAGCCAACAATCTCAAACAGGGGCAGCAATCACTGGAAAGAATTTACAGTCAATTACAGGCTGTTTGGAAGGATATCGACAGGAGGATGCCCAACCCCATGAAATGCCCAGAGGACATGACCATATACAATCAGATTCAACAAAAGAATCGATTGTACCAGTTTTTACAGGCAGTCACAGAAGAATTTGATGCAGACAAAAGAGACCTTCTTAAACAGAGTCCCTTACCCACAGTCGAAGAGGCATACTCAACACTGAGAAGGGAGGCATCAAGGAGAGGGATCATGAAAGGGCAGGAGCTATTATCAGGGGGGTCCCCTTCAGGCATCGGCATCGGTAATGGCTTAGCGGCGAGGAGCGGCGTCACCCCAAGCAATCACCGACCAGAATCGGGGCGGTCAGAACCGACAAAAACAACCGGCCGTGCATCATCCCGACGAGAAGATGTGGATAAATCCCATCTTAAATGTACTCACTGTGGAGGAACCAAGCAAACAAGGGATGGTTGCTTCAAAATAATAGGGTATCCGGAGTGGTGGCCGGATTCAAAAAAGCAGGGGACAAAAGGCGAACTCGCCGCTGTAGCGGTGAGCAACTCGAAAGTCGTCAGCACCAGAGAGGGCAGCTCAAATCCCGGCTTCGCAGGAGTAACAATGGGGAAGATGAACACTAACGGCGCAACCAATGGAGAAGGTCGACTAGGCATAGGACTTGGAAGTTCAAAATTGCTTCCAAGTCCTCCACTTAATAACCCTAGAATTTTTTATCCAGGGTTTTTGGAAATTATGAAACTGACCATGCAGGTTTTGGTGTTGAGCAATTAAGTCCAGGGGGTTCAAATAGTTGTCAAATTGAGCCCACTGTTTCTGCAAAATCTTAAATAACTCCCAGGACTTCCAGAAAATTCCAGAAAGGTCCTTACCATGCCAAAAATGATCAATTTACCCCCACATCACCTAGAAATTACCGAAACACCCCCAGCTGGCATAAAAGACCAATTTACCCCCTCATCTTCTAAAAATTCCAAAAACACCCCTGTTGCCTGTTTAGTAGCTGATAGACAGTCCGGAAAAAAATTCCGAATGGTTGTTTGATTGTGAGGCGACCGACACCATGTCATATGACCCAAAGGACTTCTAAAAGCCCACTCAGCCCAAGAAATCTCATATCCAAACAGCCAATGGGGAATATGCACCAATTTGGGGAGCCGGGAGCATTGTTTTTCTCACACTTTAAAATTGACAAATTGTCTTTATGTCCGAAGCTTATCACATAAGTTACTGTCTATTAGTCATGTCACAAAGGAATTGAACTGCACTATCCTAATGCACCCCAATTTTTGTATCTTACAGGATATTCGGACGAGGAGGATCATTGGGCGTGGCTTTGAACGCGATGGACTCTACTATGTTGATGAGGTGGACCAACAAGGTACTGCAATGCTGGCTCACGAAACGGTTAATAGGCAGGCCTGGTTATGGCACCAACGCCTGGGTCATCTGTCTAGTGGGTACCTTAAACAGTTATTTCCCCAGTTTTTTTGTCATAATAATTCTCTTCAATGTGAAACGTGTATTTTGGCCAAAAGTCACAAACAAACGTTTCATCCCAATAATACTAGAGTAGATGTCCCTTTTTCATTAGTACATTCTGATGTTTGGGGCCTGGACCCGGTATCCAATAAAAATGATTTTTCATATTTTCTCCTATTTATTGATGATTGTACCTGAATGACTTGGGTATATTTTTTAAAACATCAATCTAAGGTATCTGAAAAAATTGTAGCCTTTTTTAACCTAATCCAAACCCAATTCCAAAAAACCATTCAGATACTCCGATCAGACAATGGGGGGAATATATCAACCAAAAAATGCAAGACTTTTTTCGGGCAAATGGACTCATCCACCAAACCACTTGCCCACATACTCCGCAACAAAATGGTGTGGCGGAAAGAAAAAATCGAATTCTCCTAGAAATAACCCGAGCCCTCATGCTTGAATCCAAAGTACCCAAACACTACTGGCCAAAAGCCATTGCCACTGCCACCTACCTCGTAAATCGTCTACCCACCAAAATTTTTAACCTTCAAACCCCACTTAACACCCTAGCTCAACATACCAAAATACCAACCGCTCTGACACTACAACCACGTGTTTTTGGATGTACAGTGTATGTCCATATATCCAAAACCAACCGAACCAAACTTGATCCCTGTGCAGTAAAATGTGTGTTTGTCGATTACAGTGTCCATAAAAAAGGATATCGTTAATTTGATCCTATCACAAGCCGTATGTACACCACTATGGATTGTGATTTTCTTGAAACCGAATATTACTTTAGTACCCAACCCAGCGGTCAGGGGGAGACTTCTATAGATGATCCTTTGAGTTGGCTACTTAACCCAATCACCCTTAATTCCTCAAGTCCGGTCTTGCCTCCAATCACCCTTAAGTCCTCAAGTCCAGTCTTGCCTGAAACTGTTCCAACAGAGTCAGTAGGCGGTGCCGCTGAGTCTACTTCTGAAAGCACAGGACAGTCGTCCATTGCGCATGACAGAGCTGTAGTGGTTCTACTGTCTAATATACCTGAGGTTAGTGATTCTAATCAGGAACTTAATTCAGATTCTATTGTTGAGATCACTAACAATGCAGTTTCGAAAGAACCAGCCGCTGAAGGATATATACTCCCTCCGAGGAGAAACAGAGGAGTTCCGCCAAGGAGATATGAACCAGAATATGAACCTCGAAACACAAGATATCCAGTGGCAAATCTGGTCAGGGGGAGTCTAGCTAAATCTGCACAGATGTATGAGGATTCATTGATGTCTATTAGCATTCCTCGCACAGTAGAAGAAGCACAGAAAAGCCCAGAATGGAGAAATGCAATGCAGATTGAGATGGATGCGT
>JAJMLV010000229.1:72367436-72378082 GCA_027123465.1 Erythroxylum coca
TGACAACGAGGAGACACATTTCATTATTAATCTGATCAAGTCTTCTGGGAACCCAATGTCCTGTAAGGTAACATGAATAAAATCCGAATGAAGTCTATCATACACTTTCTCCAAATCCACTTTAATTGTAATGAAACCATTCTTCCCTTTCCTTCTCTTCATTGAATGAATGGCTTATTGGGCAAAGATTATGTTATTAGTAATTAACCTACCCAGGACAAAACTACATTGATTAGAAGCCACCAAATTATCCAAGAAAGGTTTCATACGATTCATTACAATCTTTGTAATAGTCTTGTATACTTATCGGCCTGAAGTGAGTGACATGCATAGGCAACGAAACTTTTGGGATCAAAACAAGAATCGTTTGATTGAGCTGGGACTCCCAGGTCTCATGCTTAAATACCTTCTGGACAAACTCCACCACAGATTGACCCACTTAGTCCTATTGCTCTTGAAAGAAATGAGAACTAAAACCATCAAATCCTGACGCTTTATTTGGGTTCATTTCAAGCATGGCTTGTTTGAGTTCATCATGAAGAATAATCTTCCCTAGGCTATGCACATCGTCATTGGACAACTTAGGAAGCACTATTGAAATGGGAAGCCCACACACATTATCAACCTCCTTTGAAAACAAAAGTTTGAAGTAATCTTTTGTCAAGGAACATAACAAAACTGGATCAAATACAATATTTCCCACATTGTCCTTTAGCATATCAACTCGTAGCTTCTTCCTCTTTGCCATACTGAGATCAACATCTACAACTACTCTCGCATACTTTCCTCTCTTAGAGTGTTTAGTGGTGTCATCAATCTTGACGGTGTGGCCAACAAGATTTCCAAGTGTTGTGAGAATCATTGGGTGATAGTGAGAGATAGGCAAATCTGAAAAACGAACCCAAACCAACCCCTCCTCTATCGAGATGCTCTCTCTGACCTTTCAAGTCTCTCTGCTCACCCTATCAAGAATCAACTTTTTATATTGAACAACTTCCTTCTTTTCTCTAATTGCTAGGAACTGTTTGAAGATGCTTCAAAGAAGTTGAAGATCTTCGGTTTCAATATCCATTTCGTAAAAAGGATGTAGAATATTTGCTATAGATATGTACACTATTAACATGCTCCTCCTCCTCCATCAATAGCCATGAAGTTACAGTAAATATTAAGGACACAACTCCAAATTCTCAAGAACTTCAATTACAAATCCCATCTAACACGGAAGAAGCAACACAACATCCATATTAACATAGGAACTTCTAACTAAATACTGGTTAATTAAAACTAACCAAAGGGAAAAAGAAGAGATTAAAGCAGCTCTTAATAAATTCCAGAACCACATTAAAAATGGCTAATAGAGTTGTTGACAAAAGAAAAGAAAAGAAGAACAGATCCTTGTAAGAAAGAACTAAGCCAGATCTAGGAAGAATGTGTTAAACTGAAACAAAGAAAGAATAGAAGGATAAGTTTGACTGATCTTACCTCTGATTCAACCGTTCTTGCCTTCTAACTATTGTTTCCTTGCTTCTCTTTATCCCGTTGACGTTGCTAAACACACTAATGGCCTACTCCTCCTCGATTGGTCACTTATGCACCACGACTAACTATTCGTAGTAGCTCTAAATGCTACTACTGAATGTGAGGCCAACAATGTCACAGCGGTAACCCACACAGTAATGGCACAGGTAGAACGCTCCTCTCCCGTTCGATCAAGTCCGCTTCGCTCCTCCGACAGCACAATTAGGTCCCTCGGCTCGGGGCTTTTTGTCGAGCCCTCTAATGCAACTAAACCCTTATTGCTTTCCTCGAGTACGCGTGGGGGAGTCGTGAAAATATTAGGGACTCCTATCGTATTAAAGCTTTTGTTAGCTTTACATCCTTCATCCCCTAACCCCAAGTAAAAACATATAAGAAAACAATTTTAAAAAAAAAGGCAAACCCAAATAAAATCATCTTCTAAAACAACAAAACATTACAATCTCATCATAAAACACAAAAATTTTCTTTTAACTTGCGCAAAAATAGAAAGTTTTTTTTCTGCATGAGGTACAATCTTGCATACTCAAGGGGTGTCAAGCCGTGCTGTCCAGATCTCCTGTCCAATATTATGGTGTTCTATTCTGTCCAATGAATCTCAGTCATTTATTTATATGGGTCCCGCGTAAATTATGCGTAGGTCCCGCGTAGGTCCTACAAAATAAATGGTTGAGATTTTATTGGACAGAATAAGACAGAGTAATACTGGACAGAGGATCTTGTCTCCAAGTTGAGGGTTTTGTAGTCCAAACGTAAATTAACGACCTAACCAGGGGACCACTTGTCAAAAAAGAGCTAAAACATACGATTCTGATTGGCTCTTCCTACCAACCAAACGCAAATTTGACTGGCTCTTTTTCTTGTCTGCTCTCTTCCCCTCTCCTCCACGTAAACCTATTAGCTATATTACTATTACATACTGGAAACCCCCCTGCGGTTTTACTCTGCCCATTTGCCCCACGGCTATTGACAATCGATCACACCTCTATCGATCTTCCCAATTTCTTTCTTGCCTGTTTTAGTATTCATCTTCCATCAAGTTAAGAAATGTGGGGAATTAGGCCGGTCAATTTCTGTCAGTCTATTCTCACGGGGGACGGTAAGAAACCTCTTCATTTCGCCAACTTCTTCATAGCTAACAACGTTAAATTCTTTCGCAGTTCGCCACCTTCTCCGGCTTTAGAAAGTCCAGTTCTTTTGTATTATTTACCCTGCCGTCACCACCACCTTTTTAAAGTTCCCCTGTATATCAAACTCGTTTCTTACCTAGGATTTTTTCTGTTCCACCATTGCTGTCACTACCTCCGGCACTTTTCAACATGAACTCAACGTGTTACATCTCGCAGCAGCCGCATTTTTCCGGTGAGGCACAAGAATTTTGCTGTGAGTCATCATCATCACAGTTCCTTCACAAAAACTTTTCTGTTGTAGGCCTTTTGACATGTTTTAAGACAATAACCAATCCACCAGAGTCTCTTACTCATCCCCATCGCCATCTTTTTGGGTTTTTACTTTTTCATTCACATATATCTCGATCACCGTCAGAACACTATCATCACCGAAGCACTCAGTCACGTAACGGCTGATGTGACTCCTTGTGGTTTTCGATAATATTTTTAGCAATTCTTGGTGACAATCTGGTATGGTTCTTGAATTATGAATAATATTGTCGTCAAGGATACTTCTTTTGTCTCAAATTAGCATTGTAGATGTTTAACAATTTAGGCTGATGGTAAATTAAGACTTTGATTGATTTCTTTAACTGAATTGAAGAAAATTTCTTTCCCCTACAAATTAAAAGTAGTAATCCCAATTAGCTTGTAGAGGTTCGTCTTCTATTGTCAAATAAAGTAACTCAATTCTTGTTCGTAGGTTCTGCAAATATAATCTCTTTTACTCCTGAGGAGCTGCACGAATATACGGATGGGTTTGATCTGAAATGAAAGGAAAGAAAAGTAAAGATGAAAGAAAACTTTCTTTTCGTGATTGTATTGAAACAATTGGGAAGAATATATACACAAACTATTCTATTCCTATTGGTTGCGTGTACTGACCCTATACTAACGGTTTCCTAGCTGTACAGAGGACAAAGAAACGATGTGCACAATTACAGACACAAAATGGAATAAAAGGACAAGAGAAAAGTGGGCCAAAAGAGTAAAGAAATGAGCCCACAATAGCAGCTTATTTCTGACTTTCTAACATGAAAAACTTTCTTGGGCTTGGAGGCTTTGGCGGTGTTTATGGTGGCATCATCCACGGAAGGGAGGAGAAGAATGTGAATGGCCTGCAAGTAGCTGTTAAGATGTCTGGCAATGCCAACATCAAAACGAGGATTCAGTGGGAAGTAAGCAAAAAGAAGATTTTTTAAATATATATATATTTGTGTAAAGGGCCTTTCATTGTCTTCACAAAATCCAACTTTTGAGGCGAGCTCTACTATTTCTTCGATCATTAAATTCCGGGCTGTTCTTTTTTTTTATAGTTTTCATTGTACTTTTTACGGTCTTAAGAACAAAATTTAATTTCAGAATCTGTAGTCTATACTTCAAATAACATTAATCTTCTTCCCTATTTTGTCAGGCAGAAATAAGGCACCTGAATGTAATTGCCCATCCAAATATCATTAAACTGGTTGGCCATTGTGAAACAACAGACAAGTTTTATCTTGTCTATCCACTAATGCCAAGGGGAAGTGTGATGAGTAAATTACAAGGTAATGTATAACATCATGCATGACACTGAATAGCTTAGCTTTTAAGTAAAATAGCCTTCTTTGTCTTGTTCGTTGTTCTTATGTACTGTTTTGTTATGTGGATTGACTTCACTGTACTTAGCTGACGTGGGAAGACACTCATCTCAAGACCTTTATTTATGTTGAATACATTTCCAACAAACAGCCATGTTAATTAGGATTTAGATTTTCTCTTCGTAATAAAACTGAAAGAAAAAGTGTACATCCATTGAAAGTATAAATTTAGCTTTGCCTAATCAGAATGTTTCGTTTTTGGGAGACCAAAAAAAAAAAAGTGAGTCCTATTCTGAATCTATCCCATTTATTAGCTTAAGTTATGATGACAATTAATGCTGTCTACCGATTGCATCGTAGATCTTGACTGGCGCACCACACTTAAAATCATCACTGGGGTAGCACGTGCGATGGAGGAGCTACATGGTCAATCACCTCCACTTGTCTATCGTGACCTAAAGCCTCAAAATATTCTCTTGGATAAGGTCAAACACACATAGAGATACACTGAATACATGATTTAGATCATTAATTCAATACCTCCATCAACCCTTGCTTTATTGATTGCATTTCCTCTTGATATTGAATCAGGTTTTTATGCCAAAGCTGTATGATTTCGGGACTGTTACTTCAGAAGGAGAATATTTGAAGCTGGGTACTCCTGGGTACACTGACCCGCTCATTTTGACTAATGGTAAGTTTCAAATTAGATCTTTCCTGATACTTACAGCCTTGGATTGGTGAACTTTTCCTTAATAACTCCAGGACAAGCTGGAACCAAACCAAATGATATCTACAGCTTTGGTGTGGTTATACTGCAAATGATTATGAAGAAGACACAAGTAAGACTTGCCGGATGCACTATGCCTGTTCACATCAGTGACTGGGCAAGGAGCGACTGCAGCATCAAAGGACATGCAGTACATGAAAAGCTGAAGAGAACGGGATGTTCTGTGAGGCCTGCCAAGGCCATAACAAAACTTTGGACTCGACTGTGTCAGCGACAACACGGTGGAGCGACCTACCGTTGATCAAGTTCTTGAGAGGCTTGTCAAGTTAGATGACCATTAAATCAACAAAAATCAGAGACTCAAAATAATCACTCGACTGTGTGTGTGTCCATAAGCTTGCTACAGTTATACCTTTTTATGCACAGGTTAAGTTAATGCTTACAAAATACAAACAACTATATCATGTTCCTTTAAACATAGGTAGCGTAAGAATTTGGGCTATTACCTCATTATTGGCTGACGAGAGCAATATATATTAAAATCTACGTGTTGGTTGGGCCCTTAATATTATATTTGGTGGAAAAATCCATGACAAGGGTTGTATTTTAAAAAAAGAAACGTATAAAGACAAAATTAGACAAGGATGTATTTCATCTCATCATAAGCGTAATTCTTCGTGAGATGTATTTAAATATATATCATTGGACCGGCAATTTACTTGAAAAATTAATCAACTATCCCTATCCATTCAGCAAGCGTTAGTCACCAACTATCAATAATATTCTGTAACTTTCCTTCCAATTACAAGTTTCATCTTGAACATATTATTAGGTAACATTATTAAGTACCGCAATTCATAGTCAGCCTTTAGTACGTAACGTAACATGGACAGCTTTCAGAAAAAGTCTGCTTTTGATGTGCGTTTGACAAGCTTAGACATTGTCTTATGATTGCCTGGAAAGACAATTAGCTTCGACAGACTTATGACTCAGCCCAATCTCTGTTAAACTTTTCAATGTGGATGTATATTATTGAAACAAATAATTAGAAGCTGCTTATGATATTTGCTTTGTTTGTTTTATGGATTGACTTAAAGCCCCAAATTAACTAATTTTCATTCACAAAAGATAGCTGTTCCTAATTTTCTACTGATATGCATATCATCAGAGAAAAACAAAGAAAAAGGACATGCTAAAGTAACCTAAAACGCTGATTTTGCTTCTGCCATAGTTTTCTGTTCCAAAGCATACATACAACTAAAGTAATGGTTTCAATTACTAAATTAGCTTGGAACACAACTTGATAAGTTAAAATTGTCTCTGGAGGAGTTCAAAATCATTTTTTGATGGTCATGTCAGTGCCACTCTTCAACAATTTGCGAAACAAAATAGGTTGAAGCAAACAGGGGAATCCCATTGATGACCAGATAAGATATGGCAGAAGATGTTCACTTTGACTTCAGAAGCAATAACTAGCACATTCTTGTATCCACCTGTGTGTGCCTTTGATGTTAGACTATTTAAATGTCCCATGTCATTTATCAATTTGAGTCCTATGTAACGCACCCAAGATAATGGTTATTGGGTATTATTGAATGGGTCTCAACTGGGTCAAAGATCCTTACATAGGACTCAAATTGTTAAGTGACATGGGACATTTAAATAGTCTAACATTTGAAGTATATGTAACAACGCCATATATATCTCCTTCTCCTCTTGTCACCTTGCAACTGGGCCACTTCTGTTATTTACATTTATTAGCAAGTATACGGCATATTACACGCATAAGCAAAGAATAAACATAGCTATTAAACTCCTGAATAAATTCAAACAAAGAAAGAATAAACATAATTATTAATTATTTCTCTTACTTCTCCCGTAAAAAAACATTGCATAGTGACTTGTACACGTACCTGGTATATTCAAGAGACAAAAACATAATTATAATATCACGTAAAATCAAAAGAAGCAAACACCTACTAATTAATTCAAAAAATTACAAAAAATATATTTATAAAATTATATAAGTTCAACATTTAAACAAAAGAGTATAGTTGAGTACTTATTAAATTAAAATAATTCTAAACTATGTTTTCAATTAATAACAATTAATATAAATATAGATGAAGAAATCATTTAATATAAATTAAGCAAATAATTAAATAATAATTTGTGAGGATAGAAAAAAGATAATGTAAACTTGAGCAATAATGGTTTAACAAATAACTTTGCTTGGAATTATACTATAATTCTTCTTTTTAAGGCAAAAATCAACCTTTACATAATATTTTTCGATAACATGAAACCCCTTACAATCTTCTTTCAAAGTAAAGAAGAACCTCAATTTCACCTGGATCTTTTCCAAATATAATAACATACTACTCCAACTAAATATATCAACTCAAAATATTTTACTTTATTACTTAATAACTCTAAAGAGACTCACCCACACAAATTTGAGATAATTATGCTCAAATGATTTTAACGTACTTACAAATGTGTGGAAATTACATCAAACTGTTCTTGATGCTAAAATTAATGAGAAAAAACTTTGAGTTCCTAATTTTTAGATTTAAGAAGTAGCCGTCACAATAACTACTTACAAAGCATTGGTTGACTTGTATACATTAAATGCACTATATTTACTAGTCGTTAGGGCACTGGTCAATTAAGAGAATTATTAGTCAACCAATATGTACATTGATCGGCCAATCAAGTAGAGTACAATATCATCTCAACGTAGATTCCAAGTATATCTCATAAGCGAGATGAAGTTGTTAGATAAATGTGGAATGATTATATTAATTATAATTGATTTTTTTTTGTAAATAATGCTACTATTATGATTTGAAGCATTATAGTATGATGAATATCTTTTATTGATTAAAATGATTTAATGTAATGTTTATAGTTTATATATTTTATTATATACAATTGATGTGTAAATTTCTATATAAATATTCATACATTTAATTTTAAACCGTAATGAGAATTAATTAATTTATAATACAATTTTATATATTAAAAATAATTGAAATAAAATTTAATATTAACATCTTAGGATAATTAAAAAATAAAAATGATATAATCAAACTTTATATGTTTTTAGTTTTTCTTTACAACTTTGTTTTTATTTTCAATTTTTTAATATAAATCCCATCTAAATAATTTTTGTTTTAAATATAAAAACTAAATATAAAAAATTATAAAATACAATAAAAAATAGAAGTGAAACTAGGGAAAGTTCTATTTGTTGTAATAAACCATAAATATTTTTAGAGGACTGGATATTTCAATTAGACACTAAATTGTTCTTGTTGTTTTGTTAAGTTGTTATTTTGTACTTATTTTCTATTTAATTCTCTTTAATGTGTGGAAATTATTATTTAAAATTAATAGAATTGTCTCTTAATTGTTTTCAGGTGATTTTCAACACTTCAGAGATGCAATTGAATCAAAAAGATGCAAAAGAAACAAAAAAATTTGAAAATTTCATATTAACAATAAATTTAGTGACTAAACGTGGGCATGTGCAAGGATGGAAATTATCTGCAGATCTGTTTTCAAATTTAAATACGAGATTTTCATAATCTTTGAAGATCATATTGCGATCATATCAGTGGAGATCGACATCTTGAAGTGGGAATAAGGATTATCTGTAGAAAAAGAGAGAAGAGAAGAGGGATCAAAAAAACACAAAAGGGGAGAAAAGTTACCGTTCACATTAGCTTTTAGTCGTAGAATAGTTTAGAATTTTTGCAGATTTTTCCTTCAATTGAGTTGACGTTTTTGCACTTTCTTTTAAGTATTTTCGGATTCTTTAGGAAAAAACCAGGGATGGAGACTATATGTTTTGTTATTTCTTTCATTTTTACTTTCGTTATGAGTAGCTAAATCTCTTTTTCTTGATTGAAGGAAACCATGTTATCATCTATTATGTGTGAGATGTTTCAATAAAGTTTGTTTTGTTGATAAAAATTGAGTGTTTTCGAATTACTTTTCCTAATTGAATTGATTGATTTCTAGGTGGGCAATTATGAATTGATTCGTTTAATAGCTAGATTAATAAAATATAATGTTCAATTTTGTTAATCACAAGTAGCAATTAGGATTACCTTCTTTACGTTAGAGTGGAAAATTTTAAGAAGATACTCATCTTGATTAAATGCATGTTGTACATGTGTTATCTTGTAACATCCCATCTCCCATAGGAAGGGTTTATTGGTAATTTGGGACGGGTTAGGAGTATTGACTTAGGTCTCGGCATGAACATGCAATATATAGCTTTTATGAGTATTGATTTGGTTGCACATGCACAGAGTATACATGCGTTCATGACATTTTCCGGCTTAGGGTTAAAATTAAACTTCTGTGTGAAATTAATGGGGTAATTGAGTTTGGAAAATTATTTGAACTGCGCCATAAATTGTTTTACATTTTTAGGGATTTTTAGGAATTTTTCTGGATTTTTCCGGAGACAATTCCTGGACCGGCAAAATCGTCAAGTGGCGAATTGGTCGATTCTTGGTAGCAAAGATCGCTACCCAATGGCACAGTAATATGGGGTATATTATTTTTAGAACTGAAAGTAGGGTCATTAGAGTTAAATGGAGTAAAATTTTGGACTGAATTAATTTAGTAATAATTTGACTTTTCTAATAAAAATAAGCCAATCATTAATTGACATTGAAAAAGTAACATTTAATGCCCTCCCAAATGCCTACGGATGTGTATGTTTTTGAAAGGAGAAGATAACTTTTAAGGCATTTTGTTATCTCATCCGAAACCACAAACACATAAACTCTCTCTTTTATAAACTATCGATTTTTGCTCTCCTTTTCTCATCTTCTTTGCAACTTTATGCTACCATCTCTTACTCCCATCAAAGCTAGATGATGATGAGTATGGTATATGCTTGGGAAGGAAAGGTGGTTGAGACCTTGGTGTAAGTTCTAGAAGTTGGTTCTTGAAGGTTTGAAGGAGTTTTGGTGTTAGGTAAGTTTTCAATTAAGGGTTGAGTTTTTAAATGAGGTTTGCATGTGGAATTTAATGCTGCCAATTTTTCAGTGTTAGCTCTAATGTATGTATGACTGTAGTGATATTTAATTTGAATTTATTTTGATGCTTAGAGAGGTGAAAAAGGTATTGGAAGTGATTGAATTAAGGTTAGCCTTGAATCTGGAATATTGGAATTTGAATTGATGTTATTGTTTTATTCATAACTTATAGTATAGAAATGCAAATGAGGTAAGGTTAGTGGCTACTGAAACTTTGGAATGTTGTCTTCAATTTAGTGTGAAATAGGTATTTCTGAATTTCAATGTTAGAAGGGTCAATTTCTGTGTGGAAAGTTGCTGTTCCATTGCCTGTGAACAGTAACCGCAAACATGACATCTGAGTTTTGTGGATTTTTGTGAATTAATTGAGATGGAATTAGGGAAAATGGTCTTCATGGAAGTTGTAGTATATTGAGTTAGCTTTCCATTGCCACTGAATTTGCAATTTTTAGATATGTATAGTAGGAGTTATGGACTGATAACTATGGACTGTTTTTATGCATTGGCTGAAACCTAGCTGGATTGGCACATTTAGTGCACTTTCGGGTTTGGAGGAATTTTAGGAATTTTTGTG
>JAJMLV010000229.1:72578476-72588907 GCA_027123465.1 Erythroxylum coca
TTTCACGTAAACCATTTAACTCCAATTCAAACCACATCAGTCCAGAAATCGCCTCAAAACACAACATATACAATCCTCTCCCCCTTTCTACCACTAGGCTACCCGTGAGTGGGTTTCCAAAGACGGTACTTCATTTGAGGAAGTGTAAATTTCGTGGTAGGATAGCAAAGGGCTATGCTTATGACCAGTAAAGATATCCATGCTACATGTGAACGTAGGTCCACATATCAATGACCACACAGACTCATCCAAAATAATATTAATTTATTCTAATCGAATTGGTTTTATTATTTAAAAAAATCAATTCATTATCGATTAATTGATTAATTTTTGTAAATTAATAATTTAATATTGTCTTTTTAATTAAATTTAAAAAGCAATTACAGAGCACTCACCTAATGTGGCCATTTCAAACTGTTCACGAACGATCAAATCTTTTGCCGATCTTCCCAATTTCTTGCCTGCGTGTTTCAGTATTGTGCAAATTGTTCGTTTTGGATCAAGTTAAGAAATGTGGGGTTTTTGGAGTGTCAAACGTCCGACAGAGGAAGGTAAGAAACCTCCACAACTGTGTCAACTCGCCACCACCTTCTTCTTAGTAACAGGTGATTTTGCTCCTGCTCCGCCACCGCCGTACTACAAAAAGAACTACTCTTCTTGTCTTTTTATTTTTTCTATAGTACGCAAGAGTATCCACAAACTCTCAACGTCTCCCTCTTCAACCTTTAATGTAAGCTCTCATCATCTCCTCCTTTCAACCTTCTCTCCACAAGCTCTCGACCTCTCTCATTTACAAGTGAGTTAATCTATATCAGACTGTTGCCCTGCAACCGGAAACTTATCTGCAACACAGTACAAAAGTACAAATATTATATCTGAAGCCAAAAACCCTTACTCTAATGAGTTTTGAACCCTTTATCTTTCTACATACCTCAGCTGCTCCTTATGCCTCCTTAAGGAGACACCCGCATCATATAGTAGCCTCATGGTACCTTTTCTGCAGTACCCTTCTCATTTGTCGAATATCACCAAGAGCCACCACAGTCTCTTAGACCGAACTGTTTACATCTCGGATCAGCATCACATCGCTCATGGTTGCAATTAATTAACGGTTGAATTCTATAAAAGAAATTATGGTTAGTGAAAGCATTTTGACCAATCTTTGGTGATAAGCCGATCTTGGTGATTCTTAAATTTTGTATACTGTCATCAGGCAGGGAACTACTTCAGTGAAATTGTTTCCTCTTTCACTTTAGTAGATTTCTGCATGCTGCCTGTGATATGTTTTCAAATGACCACATGATTAAGGTTGCAAACGTACAATTGAAATACGAATTCCAAGAAAATTATGAACTTTCATATCTTGTGCTTCGTCCATCTAGCTTTTAACGTGGAATAGCTCTCAAATAAGCAAGTGTAAAGGTTAAATAAATTGGGAAGATGGTGAATCAAGAATTTGGTTGATTTCATTAACTGAATTGTACAAATTTTCCTTTTCCGTTATTTGGCATCCATAAAATTACACAAATGTACCTCATATCAATTAGCTTATAGGGAATAACTAGTTGGTTTGACTTGCAGAATGACTTTTACTATCTCATAAACTAATTTAACTCTTTTGCTGTAGGCCCTGCAACTTTAATTTCTTTCACTTTTGAGGAACTGAACAAATATACGGATGAGTTTGATCCAAGTAACTTTCTTGGTCGTGGAGGATTTGGCAGCGTTTATGGTGGCACCATCCATGGAAGGGAAGAGAAGAACTTAAATGGCATGCTAGTAGCTGTCAAAGTCTCTTGCAATGCCGACAACAAATTTAGGCATCAGTGGCAAGTAAGGAAAAGAAGATTTGCAATGTTATACAACACTGTTCAGAACTAACTGTTTAGTCTATGTGGGCACAATGTTTTTCGTCCTTTTCTTTTTTAATTGAAAAAACTAATGACAATAGTCATATGCGGGTGGACCAACATACAATTTTAGTCTAACAGTTGCTTCTATAAAACTCAGCATTGAGCCCTAGTGATTCTATTTGTCCTACATCACCTAGTCTGCTTTCTGTTCTGTTATTCATCTTTCATTACAATGTGGGTCTAACATTGGCTTTGGCTATTTCTGGGTGGCGAATAAGTGTTTTATTAGGAACATCTCAAAAACCGAATTTGTACTCCCGGTAATGATCATTGTATTAAATCTTCTGCCCTGGTTTTTCAGGCTGAAAAAAAGTACCTGAGTGTAATTAAGCATTCAAATATCATTAAACTGGTTGGTCATTGCGAAACAACAGAAAAGTATTACCTTGTCTATCCACTGATGCAAAATGGAAATGTCATGAGCAAATTACAAGGTAATGCCTATGTCATGCAATTACATACTTCTCAGTATTAATCATTTTCATGATTAGCTTTGACGAGAAAATGTATAAATAAATTTAAGTTACCAATTTAGCTTTACTATGTGAATGTTGAATCAAATTATTTCCTTTCAGACACAATCATTTGCTGATCCATTTATTAGCTTATAATGACAATTACTGTTCAAAACAGATCTTGACTGGGGAAGAACACTTAAGATCATCATTGGGGCCGCACGTGCAGTGGAGGAACTACATAATCAATCACCTCCACTCATCTACCGTGATCTAAAGCTTGAAAATCTTCTCCTGAATAAGGTCAAACACACATTTACTAGCTTGCTAAGGGTTCTTAGATAATTATCTGAACATAGAAATCTACAACGTAACCCATTGAAGACAGGATTTAGATCATTAATTCATCGCTTTCAATATCTCCATCAACCCCTTCACTGATTCTGTTTGATACTGAACCAGGATTTTGTTCCAAAGCTCTCCGATTTCGGGACAGTTACACCAGAAGGAGAATATTTGAAGCTGGGTACTCTTGGAAACACTGACCCGCTCATTCTGAACAGTGGTAAATCATTCATGATTCTTATCTTATGCAAATATGGTTATCAATTAATGAACTTTTTCTTTAAATCCACAGGAGAAGTTGGCACCAAACCAAATGATATCTACAGCTTGGGAGTGGTAATACTGCAAATGATTATGAAGAGGACGCAAGTAAGATATGCAGGATGCGCTCTGCCTATGCATATCAGTGACTGGGCAAGAAGCGACTGTGGCATCAAAGAACATGCATTACATGAGAAACTGAAGAGAACGGGATGCTCGATCAAGGATGCCAAGGCCATAACAGAGCTTGGACTCGAATGTGTCAGCGACAAAACATTGGAGCGACCAACCATTGATCAAGTTCTTGAGAGGCTAGGCAAGTTAGATGGCGTAAACAATGAGAGTTTCTTATTCAGGTTTTTAAGAAGATTTGTCTAGATATCATTACCTTGGTATAGCCTTTTTTTTTTTTTTTTTGTGCATTGAAGGGAAAATAGAACAAACAGTTACATAATGTTGCATGGGTGTTGAGACCCCGCCATATCCTCTAAGAGAATCGAAAGGCACCTGAAGAGTGTATTTACAAAGGTAGTAACCCCTAAATTAAAATTGACTACAAAAGCGACTAGTCAGTCTGCGCACCGATTGCCTTCTCGGTATGTGTGACACGGTAGAACCGTCCAATTGCGACTGAGAAGTTAAATAATGCCGAAAATGAAGAGATTAGTAGAGACGAAATGGGTGTCGAAATCAGAAATAGATTGTAGGGCTACCTGGGAGTCCAACTCCAAGATTACCTTACCTAACCAAGATCCTAGGCCAAGTGCAAACCGCCTTGGTATAGCTTTTTGTTTTACTATTATTTCTTTGACTATATTTTGAAATACTTTTGCACAGTTTTACCGAAAACAAGCCTGTCTACTTGTAATTAAGGGGATACAAGTCGTTCATGTTTGTTAAGAGCTATCTTATTAATTATAATTCATATACATGATAATAAAATAGGATCTATTATATCAATGAGTTATATATAATAAATTAAAATTTTTATTAACTGATTGATATAATTAACAATTCTAATAATTATTATGAAATTAAATTATAAATTATACATATAATGTATTCTTTTATAAATGAAATGTGTAAAAACAGAGTTTAATCCATGTTAATAGTTTTTCTTGGTAATTTCTTGTCTATCGATTTCTGTGAAAAAGACCAGAGGTTTACTTTAGTCTAAGATTACCCATTTTTTGACCACAAATCTAATTAATAGAAAAATGATGCTTCCGATTGTGACATAATTCTAAGCACTATGATTTCTTTGAACTTCGAAAGCACTTTTATACCTTTTATAAAAAGTAAAATGAAATATATCATTCTATGCGAATGGGAACGAGAACGAGAATGTTGCAATATTAAATATAAAAATGCTTTCACTATCTAATTATTAACTTTTAAATTATATTTGAAGATAGATTTTTAATGAAGTATAGAGAAGTTATATCTCTAAATGAAGTCAAGAAAAGTTATTACTAATGACTTGAAAAAGGACCCAGAAGATCCTCTAAGGTTAAGTTTCTACTATGTATAAGAGGATTAACCTAATATTTGAGAAAGACCTCCTCGACTAAGAAGATTCAACAAAATTAAATAAATTGTCTTTAATTACTCGTACTATTAATTGACACACCATCAATCGATATTGTGGACGTTATTAAATGGCAATTGCTCCTAGTTTTCTATTTAAAATTGAGTCCATTTGGCTACTATAAGTGCATGTGTTTTTCCACATGAAACAACAGAAATGAGAAACCTACTGCATAATTAAGCAGTAATACTACTATCTATCTAACTATTTAAAGAAACATTTTCTATGGAATAAAAGAGCGCACTTTAGTCTTACACTATACAGAAGAATCTAAAAGCCATGTAAATGACAGTGCATACAACATAGTCGATATATATATCATATTGTTTTTCGAGAGAAAAGAAGAGACAAATGAGGAAGATACGAGATAAAACAAGTCATGTTCTTTATTGTTTTTCCTTGATAGAGCAATGAAGTACAAATAACGGATTGTACCTGGACACAGTCACTGGAACAAACAGACTAGTAGTAGTCTCAGAATTGGAGCTTTAGTGGAAGTGAATTGCTTTAAGTTTGTCACAAAGGCATTAACAATTCTGTGATCTTCTTTAGATCTCAAGAAAAGATAATGCTAAGACAAAAATTTAGGCTACCAAAAAAGGCTTCCAATCAATATGAAGAATAATATATGTGGACAGCCCCACTGGATCTGAAGTTGGTTGCTTTCCAACAAGTTGCAGACACTGGACCCAAAGCCGAAATAGCTGGGTAGACATGTCGTTCACTCCAAATATATGCATTGCATTGCTCACATCATCCAAAAAGAACTCATCATTACCAAACACAAGAAAATCATCTGCCTGTCCTCAGAACCCAATCTATGATTGCCCAAAAGAATGCGACTGTTTAGTGTTTATATATAAAGAAACATCTTACTCTTTATAGGTACGTATTTCTTTAGTTCTTACTATCCCATTTCCTTAAATACAACTTTATATACGACTACGTGAAAGAAAACTTCAAACCTATCCTGTTTATTCTTTAGGGTTTCACATCCTTTTCTTTTCCTTTTCATTTGCTTGCTGGATAGAAAATGACTAGAAACATAAGATTTACACAGCAAAAAAGAGAAACCCAACAGCAATAAATTAATAACTCTGAAAGCACTGCATGTTTCCTGAAAACAATCATTCTTCTGTAACGATATGAGTTTCCCAGATCCCGTCTCACAAAGAATTTCCAAAACGTCATCATTCGCATAACCTTTTACATGAAAATTTCAACCAAACACTAATGATTAAAATTGTTCAACCTCGTCAGGAGAGGGAAAGCAATGGACTCTTGAAAAGTTTCAGAACAGTTCCAGTTCCGCCAGGAAGAAGACGTAAACCAGATCGGGGGAGGAAGAGAGTGTTTGAATTAAACAAAATCAGTGAGAAACAGATAGGAAGACAGATTAGATAGATCTTACCCTTGCCCCTCGAGCTTTCTTTCCCCCCATTGACTTCCGATGCCCCAACAAGACCCAAAGTCTTTGTACCCGCATACGACATATTCCATTTATTGGGATATGGCGTATGTAGCCACATAGTATTTTTCCTTTATTTATATCATCAAACGAAACCAGCAAGTAGGCTTGGACAATAAAAGTCATTACCAAGAACAAAAGAGCAATATACGCTTCTATCATTTATGACAATCAACAGAATCAGACTCCCATATATCCATTTCTATTCATCAGGACTACCACCAACCTCACACCAAATCATTCTGAAAATGACCTCTCACGTGCCACGCGGTTTAGAGGCTGAAAAACTGATGAACAATTAAATTAAATTGACTTCTTTTCACTTCCGCAACACTAAACAAACACCTAATCGGTTTTAACTTTATTACAAAAAGCATCTCGTTTTATGACATATGCAGTAGGTACCATATAGTCTCAACTCTTTCATTTAGTATAGCCCATATATAATATCAAAACTTGGGAGATCTTCCCATTATCTATTTAGATTGCTTTAACTCAGTCTGTATTCAAATTCAGAAATGCAGCGTTTCTTGTTTCGGTGGTTACAAGTCGGACATCCTGTTGGAGAGGAGGACGGTAAGAAACCTCCACCACCACTACCACGGTGGAACTTGTGAATTCCGGCACCTGCTCTGGTGACTCGGCCGTCACTGCCACCTTTTGCACTTATTTTATTTCCAATTACTAAATTTCCCTTGTCGTTTGGTTATCTAGCTCATCGGGTTCTTTCTCCTTCACCATTGCTGACACCGTCGCAGGTGATCGGCACCGTTTGGGGTTACCGGAGCTACAAACAAGACAAGGGCATCATTAAGATTGAAAATTTTCTTTTATCATAGCACATACCCCTGGCATCACCATTACACAACTAGCATAACTAGAAACTACCTTATTAGTGTAGTCTCTTTAATTTCTTGCCTATTTTAGTATATCTGCATTCTGCCTCTTAAGCTCCACATAACTTATTTACATGCTATATCTGGCATCAAGTTTCCGAAGGAAGTGAGTGTTGCAACAAAATTCCTGAACTTTATCATCATGTGCCTAACCATATGATAGCTCCAGTAGAGACCTGGAGAGTTCGATTAATTATTAGGATGATGAGTAACACTTTGATTGATTTCTTAAATTGAATTGAAGACGTTTTCCTTGCAATTAATTGGCACCCGCGTAGAAATTTGATTAAGCACTAGTAACTTAAGCCTAAACCCAATTTGCTTATAGTAGGTGCTTAGACAAATAAAATGGTTTTATGATCTGCTGAAACAGTTCAATTCTCGTTTTGCAGGTTCTTCAACAATAATCCCTTTCACTCCATCGGAATTGAGTGATTATACGAATTGTTTTGACACAAACCGCTTTCTTGGTTATGGAGGATTTGGCACTGTTTATGGGGGCACCATCTTTGGAAGGGAGGAGAGGAATGTTAATGGCCTGCAAGTGGCTGTGAAGGTCTCTCGCAACGCAGAAGAGAAAATGAGGAATCAGTGGGAGGTAAGCAAAAGAAGATGATGTTCAATTCTTGAATTGCTTTGCAACATTTCAGTTAACATTGTTTTGGACTCATTTTTAGAATTAAGTGCTACTACAGGACAAATCCCATGTTCAAACTGTTTGCAGAATTCCCATGAAAAAGTGCTACTACAGGACAAGCCCTTTTGGTCCCTTCTTTTACTACAAGTATAATGATAATTGCTCTGTGTGGATGAACCGACGAACTTGTTCCCTTCAAGTCATTCCCAATTAGGGGATGTTCACTCATGATTCTAGACAAACAAATGCACCTATCTAATCCATGAATTAAACCCCACTTTGCTTTTTCTTGCTTTCTTTTTTCATCTACCGTCGCCTTTCCCTTTTTCTGAATCCGAATTATTCTTAATTGTCTCTGTTTCAATTGTACTTCTTGGGCTGCAGGAATGGCCTTTTTTTTTTTTTTTTGCTTGATACCTCAAACAAAGTTTTAGTCCTGCATCTATAATTTGTAAAAGTTAATAACATTTTTTCTTCTCCCTTGTGTTTCCAGGCTGAAATCAAATACCTGAGTGGAATTAGACATCCCAATATCATTATGCTGATTGGCCATTGCGAAACTGTAGACAAGTTTTACCTTGTCTACCCATTGATGCAAAATGGAAGTGTCATGAGTAAATTACAAGGTAATGTCTAAATATAATAATGCAAACACCAATTTTTCACGGCTTGTCATTTAGATTGAACATCTAAACATGATTAGATTTGAAGTATAATGGACTTTTTTCCCCTTCTCTTTCTATTTTTTCGTGAACAGTTAATAGTTATTGGAGTAGATACTTCTGGTATTACATTTGAGCAAAAAATAGCTATATGTTCTTATGATCGGTGGATTGAATTGGGGGTTGATAGCTTGTTACCAGTTGTAACCTTTATGTAAGTTCAATATTTTTCCCAGGGGTCATTAATAACTGTTCCTGCGCTTGTCAGCTTTTTCATCGGTCAATAATGTTAAGTAGGGTTTAGTTTTCTCTGAGACTTTATGCGCCGCAATCTGAAACTCTGGTCCCTTATTTGACCAGAAAAAGTTCATAATTATATATATATATATATATCGAATCAGGTTGGTTTCGTTGTATAGAAGCTCAATTAAAATATTTGATTTAGTTGCAGTCTATTATGCTTCATTCATTGGCCTACAGTAACAACTACTTCCGTGCCAATTTCCGAATAGATCTTGATTGGCGCACCACACTGAAGGTTATCACTGGGACAGCCTGTGCAGTGGAGGAGCTACATGGTCACTCCCCACCACTTATCTACCGTGATCTAAAGCCTGAAAATATTCTCTTGGATAAGGTCAAACATAAGCTAACTAAGAGATCTTACCTTGGAAATTTAACATGTACAATGCATAGATCAGTAATTTTAATAAGAATTGATCACCTAGGTTATTATCTTTATTGACAATTTTGCTGATTCTACTTGATATTGAACCAGGGTCTTACTCCTAAACTGGCTGATTTTGGGACTGTTACGGCAGAAGGAGAATATTTGAAACTTGGCACTGCTGGATATACTGATCCAGTAATTATGACCAATGGTAAGTGTCAAGCTAAACCATTAATTAATGAATTCGCAATGGTAAGTTTCAAGTCAAACCATTCGAGATTCCTTTATAATGATAATATTAATTAATTAACATTTCCTCGACTCACAGGAGATGTTGGAACCAAAGAAAATGATATCTACAGCTTGGGAGTGGTAATACTACAAATGATTATGAAGGAGAAGCGGGTAAGATTGGCAGGAAGCAGTATGGCTGTGCACATTAGTGACTGGGCAACGAACAGCTACAACATCAAAGGAGATGCAGTACATGATAAACTGAAGAGAAAAGGATGCTCTGTGAATGCCGCGAAGGCCATAACTAAGCTTGGACTTGACTGTGTCAGCGACAACATATTGGAACGACCCACCATCGGTCAAGTTCTTCAGAGGCTTGCCAAGTTAGATGGCAAGTAAACAATGCACGCGTGTTTGGGTTTAACGAATTTCCTTAAACAATGAACTAGATATCCATAGTGTCCCCACAAACTTGTTACAGTTTTCCATACTTTTGCACACGTTTACTGTTTTTAAATGTGATTCATAAATAATATAGTTTCCGGGGGGGTTTGGAGAGGGAAAAACTAAACTTTTCTTTATTTTCTTTAAACAACCCTAGTTCTTCGGAATATTCTATGTTTGGTAGCTTTAATGCTACGTTTATGTGTGGAACTACAATAATCTATAAATAATACAGTTAGGTAGTTTCGTTGATGAAACTTGTCACATGGACATTTGTTCATTTCCGAACTTCTGATGAACACGGTCGGCTTCAACAAAAGTCTCCTTTTGATGTGCGCGGCTTCGCATTATCTTTCGAAAAGTTGTGCATTTAACCTAATTAAGTTGTAAGCAACAAAACGTTGAAACAACATGATGTAAACATAAAAATTAAATTTTATGATTTTAATATTTAAAAATTAGTTTATTTTATTGTCAAAAATAATATATAAAATTTAACTTTTTTCATAAGAAACCTAATTGATAAATCGTTCTGTCTTTATTTTTATTAGTATCTGAAACCAAATCAATGGAGATCAATATGTAATTAACTGAAGGGTTATTTCGGTATTTTCATTTACTTATTTATGATTCAAGCTTATTCAAGTTCTTAAAAGGTACTTGGGTCCTTTAATTATAGGCCCAGTAGTATGTAGTGACACCAGGCCGATAGGTAGATGATGGAAAGGAGAGTTTGTTCTCCTTTATTTTCTAGGTCTGGGGTGGACCTTTTGGATTTAATCAACTTAGGGAAGTAAATTATTCAATATTATTAGTTTAAGCTAAATCAAATTGCTGTACAGCTAAATCATTAACATA
>JAJMLV010000229.1:72613053-72625321 GCA_027123465.1 Erythroxylum coca
TGTTGGATGCCGCGGTATAACCCGCAAACACACGCCGCAGTATAACCTGCAAACACCTACGGGTGGGGTGTGGGGTCAAACACCTAGCAACTGGAATTACATCCACAACGAGTTCTCAAAATTTAGAGGAACCTTATAAAGTAGAAGGATCCTGCTAATGTATATAGAGAGAAGTAGCATAGAAAATTCGTATAAATATAATATCAAATAGTCTGCACATACCAAGATCTTTTCTTAACACAAAAATTATATCTTAGGAGAGTGGGTTAGTGAAGATATCAGCTGCTTGATTTTCATTTTTAACATGAAAAAGATCGATGGTTCCTTTTAAAACATGATCTCTAAGAAAATGATGCTTGATTTCTATATTCTTGGTCTTAAAATGATGCACAGGAATTTTTGAAAGATTTATTGCACTAGTATTATCACATAATATAGGAATATGGTTAAAGTTCAGAAAGAAATCCTAGAGTTAATGCTTCATCCATAAGATTTGAGCACAATAGCTGGCAGCTTCTATATATTCCACTTTGGTTGTTGAAAGGGTTGTGTAATTTTGTTTATTGCAAGTTTAAGAAACTAAACATCCTCCAAGAAACTAAAAGTGACCACTTATGCTTTTCTAATCGACTTTATGACCACTTGTGCTTTTCTGATCGACTTTATCACTTGTATAATCTGCATCACAATAGCCAACTATGTTAATAGAATCAATTTTTGGATGCCATAATATAAAATCCATAGTTCTTTAAAGATATTGAAAGATCCTCTTGACTTATTGAAGGTGGCTTTTTTTAGATTTCATTGAAAGCGTGGGCAAAGACACATACTAAGCATAATGTCTGGTCTTGAGCTTATAAGAAATAGTAGTGATCCAATGATTCCTCTTACTTTGTTTCATCCATAGGTTTGCCTTCTTCATCCTTGTCAAGTTTAGTTCCAGTATACATAAGAATACCTATAGGTTTGGCATTCACAAAATGGTACTTCTTAATGAGTTCCTTTACGTATTTTTCTTGGCTAATGAACATCCCTTTTTCTTTTTACCTAATTTGTAATCTGAGAAAGAAGGATAGTTCTCCCATCATGCTCATTTCAAACTCCCCTTGCATTAATGCTGAGAATTCTTTACAGAGGGACTGATTAGTAGCACCAAATATTATATCATCAACATATATTTGCACTATGAGTAAATCATTCTCCTTCTTCTTAATAAATCAGGTTTTATCTACCTTTCCTCTTTCAAAGTTATTCTTAAGCAAAAAATTACTTAACTTTTCATACCATGCTCAAGGGGCCTGTTTTAAACCATATAGGGCTTTAGTCAACTTCATCATGTAATCAGGATGGTTTTCATCTTCAAAACCTAGAGGTTGCTTAACAAACATTTCTTCGTTAATATATCCATTTAAAAAGGCACTTTTGAAATTTATTTATAATAATTAAAAGTTTCTATAATATGTAAAGGAAAGTAAAATTTTAATCGATTCCAGTCTAGAAATGGGTGCATAAGTCTCATCAAAATCAATACCTTCCTGTCAATTATAACCTTGAGCTATAAGTCTAGCTTTGTTTCATATCACTTTACCATTTTCTTCAAGTTTTTTTTGAAATATCCAATAAATTCTAATGACTGACTTGTTTTTTGGACAAGGTACTAGATTTCAAATGTTTTTTTATAAAACTGATTCAGTTCGTCTTTCATAGCTGAAACCCAATTTTTGTTAATAAAAGCCTATTCAACAATCTTTGGTTCTAATTTTGAGATGAGGACAACAAAGTTGTTCTTAAAGGATGATCTGGTTCTTAAACTTTCAGAGGGGTCTCCTAGAATGTATTAATGTGTATCATGACCTCTCCATTCTCTTGGTGTTCTTCGTTGTATAAGCTCCTGTTAAAAGGAAGGAGTTTGCTCTGTCCTAGCTTTAGAAGGACTTTCTTGATATTGTAATTCCGAAGATACTATAGGTGTAGTTTGAGTTTGCGATGTATTTTTAGGAGTTAAGGGATGCTCTTCATCATCTGAATCAGCTATTGTTGTCAAGGGTGGTACTTCATCAAATACTACATGTATTGATTCTGCTATCTTCTTTGTTCTTTTGTTGTAAACTCTGAATCCTTTACTAGTAGTACTATAGCCCAGAAAGATAACTTCATCTTATGTCACATTGAACTTTCCAAGATTATCTTTTTCCATTATTTAGAACAAAACACTTGCAACCAAATGCTCGAAATTATGCGACATTTGGTTTTCTTCCTTTCCACAACTCATAGGGGGTCTTTTTCATAATTGGTCTTATAAGACACCTGTTACGAATGTAACAAGCAGTAGATACAACTTCTGCCCAGTAACTATGAGGTAGACCACTTTCACACAGTATTGTCCTACCATATTAACAAGAGTCCTATTCTTTCTCTCGAAAACTCCAATTTTCTGAGGAGTTCTTAGGCATGAAAAATTATGAGATGTACCATTTTTATTATAAAAGTCTTCGAATTTTCTGTTATCAAATTCTCCTGCATAATCACTCTGAATAGATGCAATGCAGTACCCTTTTTCCATCTAATTTTTTTTGCAAAACTTCTCAAACACATCAAAAGTATCATCCTTATTTGATAGAAAATAGACCATGTAAATATAGAATAATCATCTACTATAATAAAGTCATAATGTTCGCAATCAAAGCTTTGAGTCCTAGTAGGAAGAAATAATATATTTTCTCATTTTAGTAGTTTGACCTTTCGGTCTCCAGATGTACATTTGAGATAATCTCTTGGTGGAGATGGTGGAGGTAGAGGCATTGGTTAGAAGTATGGCTACTCTTGATAGTAGCTCAGTGGAGAAGTGAATCTGTATTGTGAATCCTACAAAACAAGATACGTACAAAAAAAAAAAAAAAATGAGAAAACTTCCTATACCTTATCTTGTTGGTCATCCCTCAGTATTTGCGTAGCTAAGGGTGTGAAATCTACTACTTGATGGTTAAACCTAGAAGTAGCAACAGACAGAAACTCATCATCATAATAAGTATAATATGAAAAATCAGAAACAAAAGCATATTGATAGTGAGCTATGCCACTAAAAGATAAAAAATTAGAAAAAGCTATGAAACTAAAACAAACAGAAGACAAGGTAACCAAGAGCATAGAAACCAAAAATAAAAACAAAAACATCATTAAAAAACGGTTAAGAAATTCCCCAGCATCGGCACTAAAATTTGATAATGTTGTCACCTACAACCAAATTTAAAAAGAAACCAACATCCCAAATTTAATACTGGTGTCGCTTACAACCAAATTTCAAAAGAACCAACTTCCTACAATACAAATTAATGTAGTAGTGGAAAGTAAGGATCGTTCCAATAAGAAATTTTTAATGATAAAGGTTAATGATTTTAAAACTAAAACAAATGGAGGGGTTTCAATTCATGACAATTTAAAAAAAAGATGATAAAAATCAAAAATTAAAAAATAATTGGATCTAAAAATTTAATAGACAAACTTTGGGTTTGGGTCACTAATGTTATCACACTAAAATGGATCTTTGATATAAAATTCAATCCATCAATAAACATTCATTGAGGGATGTTTTCTCTTAAGTGTAAATAAATAGAAACATGTATTCTAAACATTTTTATTAATCAACAACCTAGATATGATCATAGGTTTCATTGAATAATTGCTTTAAGAAATAGGAAACCAATGAATAAGATAAGACATATACGATATGCATTTAATCAAGATGAATATCTTATTAGAATTTTCCACTCTAACGTAAAGAAGGTAATCCTATTTGCCACTTGTGATTGACAAAACTGAAGGTTATATTTAATCTAGCTATTAAATGAATCAATTTAGTTGCACACCTAGAAATCAACCAATTTAATTAGAAAAAGTAATTCAGAAGACACTCAATATTCATCAATAAAATAAACTTTATTGGAACATCTCACACATAATAGATGATAACATGGTTACCCTCAACTAAGAAAAGGGGTTTAGCTACTCATAATTAAAGTGAAAATCTAAGAAATAATAAAACATAAAGTCTCCATCTCTAGTCTTTCTCTAAAGAATCCGAAAATATTTAGAAGAAAATTGCAGAAATGTTAACTAAAACTGAAGGAAAAGTTGCAGAAATTCTAAAACTATTCTAAAACTAAAGGCTGACATGATTAGTAAAATTCCCTTCCTTTTTTGCTTTTTGATCCCTCTTCTCTCTTCTTTCTCGTGATCTTTTGTAGATTATCTATCTCCCAGCTTTAGGTGGTCAATCCTTATGAATAAGGATGCAATCTTATCATAAAAATTTGAAGTGAATCAGATTTGAATTTGAAAACAAATTCTACAAATGGTTTCTATCCTTGCATGTGCCCACGCTTAGTCGATAAATTTTTTACCAATCTGGAATTTTGACTTATCTTTGCTTTCCTTACCTCTTTTTCATTCAATTTCATCTCCCAAGTATTGAAAATGATTTGAAAACAATTAAGAAGCAAATCCATCAATTTTTTTTTCTTTTTCCCTTTTTTCTTTTTCTTTTTCTACTTGAATAATGCTAAAAACAAAGGAAAAAAATAAAAACAAGAAAAATTACTAGCAGCATAATTTAATAAACATATGAGTAGAAGTACCTATAAAAATATCTCAGAATACAATACAGAAAAAAGTCCCAAATTACTTAATGCTTCATTTAACTTGTGATAGGGTAAGGCTAATAGGTTTTTGGGTTTCAATGTTAGGTGATTGATTGAAAAACAAAGTTAAAGGCTCAAAAGTGTTTGCAAAGGGAAAATAACTAGGTGGGTCATTTTTAATCTAAAGTATGAAAAAATAAAGAACGCCTTAATCATTTCTATAAACCATGTAATCAAACAATTTCAATCCGGTTCAGTACAAGTTCTGAAAACAAAAATGACTAGATGAGAATCACATCATTTAAAGAAATAGAATGAAAATTAGCTCACAGGTTTAATTCAAGAATTCATTTCAATTCCACAAATTACCTTATCACTCAAATGTCAAAATTTTGACTAAGTTCACAAGATCAGTTATTGCAATCAATCAACATGATTCACCTTAGACTCTCATAGCCCATTTTAGCTTCATACACACACTCAATCTCATCCAAACTAATATGACAAAACTTCATGGCTTAACAAGCATAACCAACATGCAAAGACCGAAAAGAATCACACACAAAAACCGAAAAAAAGGTCACACATATATAATCCAATTCCTTTCCCCACACTTAGACCAACATTGTCCTCAATGTTAGGATATAAAATTAAAGAAGCACAAATACAATGGAAAAGAGAAAAGAAGGCTTCTCTAATTGGAAATGTCAAAATCATGCTATTGGCGGATGTGGAAGTTGGAATCCTTCATACTCCCAACAGTGCATTTTGTGTTCAAGTCGACTGAGGCGGTCCTCCAAATTGGATTGGGAATATTGGTGGCTACTTATTTCAGTTGTGGGAGCCCGACTTCTTGTAGTTAATTCCCCCACACCTGAACTATTGCTTATCCTTAAGCAATAAATCAAACGCTTCACTCAAACAATTTCGGACAAGAGTTAATAGTTAATCAAGCACACAAAAATCCATCAATGCTTTCAAGCCAATTCACTTAGTTCAACTCTATCATGATCAAAAATAAGTTACTCACATACAAGCACATAGTCACTCAAGATGCATAATATCTAGCATTTAAGCCATTTTGCATTTGTTATCACATAAACAAGTCAAGGATGCTCAGTACGACACAAATATAGATGCAAAGAAACAATACAAGCAGAACACAAATATCTAAAAAAAAACAACAATGCTTCTTGTTTAATAAGATAAGACAAAGACACTTTTGATTAACAACCTAAAAAAAAGATAGTTATCTCTTCTTCTTTTGGGTTTTTTTTTCTTTTATTGTTATTTATTTTTTTGACATTGCATTCTAAGCATCCCATTCCACATTCATATGACAAGCTATACAAAATGCACTTAAATACCAATCATCATACACAAGATTCACTAAACACATGCAAGGCACACAAAGAAAAATGAAAAAAATTTGAAGTTAGCATCATTTCAAGAGTCAATCAAAGTTCCTCAAATCAAAAGCATCAACATCATTCTTGTACCACAATTACTATTAACTAAAGACCGAAATCATTCAAGTTACTACATTCTCATCATCACCATCAAACTCACAATAATCCAAGCGTGTAGAAATTTCACACTTGCCCCACCCCCACACTTAGAATGGGAATTGTCCTCAATCAATAAAAGCACAAAAGAGGGATGGGAATAGAAGTACTCCCCTAGATTGAAGACGTCATATGCAACTTTGAAATGAATGATTATAGCTTCCTTTTCAAATTCCTACAAGCAAAATAAACCAAAGAAAATAAGTTAAAAAAAACTCAAAGCAAACACCCAAAAGATATGCATAAAAGAGAAAAACACACAAAAGAAAGGGATATGGATGGGGTGCCTCCCATCAACCAATTATTTAAGGTTAGAAGGTTGACCCTTGGCATATTTACATCATCCATTATCGAATGGATGCTTAAGCCCAACATGTAGCACGCTCAAACTCCATGAGAAACCGAGAGTAGCTACCTTAAATTCAGCTCCTTCTCAACATAATGCTCCATTACTTTTGATGAGTGGAAGTTCATCATTTAACCATCATACTCTAATGTCCACTTGTCTTTTTAGGCATCGCCCTTCTCACACCAAGAGATCACCAATGGTGTGGAGACTCGACATCCTGCTTGCCACCTTCATTTTTCAGCTCGCTTGCCCACAACTCGTTCAACTTATATGTGATTAGCGACTTTTCTTCTTCTTGCTTCTCTTCTTGTTCTTCTTCTTCTTTTACCTATAAACAACTAGGAACGGGAAACAAAATTTGGTAACGATAACATGAACTGCATCGCTTATCTTAGGAGGTTGCACATCCTCCATCTTTTCTCGAACTATAACCTCTTCCTCTCCTAACTCCGCTTGCTCTTGCTTTATTATTTTGGGGTTTTGCAAATGATCTCCACTCTCTGAAGGAATCCACAACTCCCCCGCATCACTCTCTTGTTGGCTAAGAACTCTTGTAAACACTTGGACTTCCAATCTCTTCGCTAAGTGGCTCAATTGATCTTCCAAGGTCTTCAAGCTATTCCTCGTTTTGTGTTGGAATTGAAGAGTGCTCATCGTCAAACTCATTACGATCTCCTCCAAAGACATCTTATTAGATTGTGGTCATGATGTTGGAAGTAGAGGCTCTGGCTGGAAGTAGGACTGTTCTTGATTGTAGCTCAGTGGATAAACGAACCTGTACTGTGTATCCAACAAAAAGGAACACGTAAAAAAGAATAATTCAAAAATGAGCAAACTTCACCTACTTTAGCTTGTTAGTCATCCCTCGATACTTGCGTGACTATGGATGTGAAATCCGCCACTTGATGCTCAAACCAGGAAGTAGCAACAGATGGAAACTCATCATTATAATAAGGATAATATGAAAAATTAGAACCAAAAGCATACTGATAATGAGCCATGCCGCTAAAAGATCAAAAAATTAGAACAAGTTGTGAAACTAAAACAAATAGAAGACAAGGTAACCAAGAGCAATGAAACCAAAAACAAAAACAAAACCATCATAAAAAAATCGTCAAGAAATTTCTCTACAACGGAGCCAAAATTTGGTAGTGATGTTGCCTGCAACCAAATTAAAAAAGAAACCAACTTTCATTAATACAAATGAATGTAGTAGTGGAAAATGGGTATTGCTCCCACGAGAAATTTTAACAGTAAAGAATCTACGAATTCAAAACTAAAATAAAGTAATGAAGGGGAGTTTTCAATTCACGTAAATTGAAGAGTGTAGAAATAAAAAATCAGAAATTAACAAAAGTAATTGGATATGAAAGTTTAATAGACAAACCTTGGTTTTGGGTCACCGATGTTATCACACTAAAATGGATCATTGATATAAAATTCAGTTTATTAATAAACATTCATTGGGGGATGTTTTCTCTTAAGTGTAAATGAATAAAAACGTGTATTCTAAACATTTTTGTTAATCAATAACCTAGATACGATCGTAGGTTTAATTGAATAATAGCTGTAAGAACTAAGAATAAGATAACAAATATACGACATGCATTTAATCAAGATGAGTATCTTCTTAGACTTTCCCACTCTAACGTAAAGAAGGTAATCTTAATTGTCACTTGTGATTAACAAAACTGAACGTCATATTTCATTAATCTAGCTATTAAAAGAATCAATTCCTAGTTGCGTAACTAGAAATCAATCAATTTAATTAGAAAAATTAATTCGAAAGACACTCAATGTTCATCAACAAACAAAACTTTATTGAAACATCTCACACATAATAGGTGCTAACATGGTTCCGCTCAACCAAGATAAGATATTTAGCTATTCATAAAAAAAGTGAAAATCAACAAAGAAAGAGCCAAATGAAAGGTCTTCATCCTTAGTCTTTCCTAGAAAATCTGAAATTTCCTAAAGAAAATACTGCAGAAAAATAAAAACCTAACTATTGCTGTCGAAAAGTAATAAGAAAATCTGCAGAAAATGTAAACTATTCCTAACCAAAGTTGCATGAACAGTAAAAGTTCCCTCCCTTTTATGCTTTTTCGATCTCTCTCTCTTCTTTTCATGATCTTCAGCAGATAATCCTTATCCCCACTTCAAGTTGCAGATCTCTGTTGATAAGATAGCGATATGATCTTTAAAGATTATGAAAATCTCATATTTGAATTTGAAAATAGATTTTGCAGATGATTTCTGTCCTTGCACGTGCCCATGCTAAGTCACTGAATTTGCTACCAATCTAGAATTTTTGGATTTTCTTTGTTTCCTTTGCATCATTTTGATTCAATTTCATCTCTAAAGTGTTGAAAATCACCTGAGAACAATTAAGAGATAAATCCATTAATTTTGGATAATAATTTCTACACATTAAAGAGAATTAAATATAAAATAAACAAAAAATGATAACTTAATAGAAGGGTTGCTTCCTTTCCAAAAGTTGTGAATGGTAGTAAATAAGCATGAATGTTCTGAAAACTCTATATATACATGAGTTTTAGTCAAGACTAAATTTTTTTTTATTTTTTAACAACTTTTAACAACACAATCTCTACATTCATAATTTTTGAAGAACATTCACACTCTTGTAACTTGAATGTTCTTATGTTCTTTGTATCCTAGAAGTAATTTTCCTTTAGCTCGATTTGAAAGTATAGTGGGTGCAAATAACACTTTAAGGAAAGTGTCCAACACGCTTAGAATACTTTAAACTTTGTGTTTTGATCTCAAGTTCTCTCAATTCTCTACAACACCATTTACTTCATTGTTCATCTTTTGTTTTGTGGACTTCCAACCCCCATTCAATTACAATCGGAACTTCACTCATATTTATCTAGGCCTCTCTCACTTTTATCTAACCCATCTTAACTTTAATAACACATAATATTATTGAAATGGTTATTTAACCCAACTTAACATGAATAGCACATGTAAACTACTCAAAATACTATTGACAAGTGATTTAACCCAACTTTTAAATTTGATCTCAAATAACTAAAACTAATTAAAATTAATAATTTAACATATTAGAATAAGTTACTAATCTATATTAAATTTAATTAGTTTGAGTTTAATTTCAAATTTAGGTTTACTTTTTCGGTAATATTTGATTGGTTTACGTGTGATGTTCATATTATATATGTTTAGTCATTGTTTTTTAAATAAAAATAAAAGGAAAATTTCTTTTTGAAAATTTAAAAAATTAAAATTTTTCTTGATAATTTTAAATTTAGTTTTTAAAAATTAAGAGAGTTATGATTATTTCTTTAAACATTAAAAATATCAATATACTCATAGTTGTAGTATGTTGTTGTATAAAGTTAAAAATATATATGTTGTTGTATAAGTTAGAGATTAATTGATATAAATCAATTGATACAAATCAATATAAATTGTTATAGTCAATAGGTTAACCTGGATAAATCATAACTTTGTATATAATGTTAAAAAAAATTTACACTATAACTTCTTCTAACACAGGAGAATTATGATTAACACATATTATAAATGTTGAATGTTAATAATTTAAAAACAATCAAAATTATCTTTTGTATATTTCATATATTCTTAACCTTTTTGTTCATTTTTACAAATTCATGTTATAATTATGAATGCTAATAATTTAAAAACAATCAAAATTATCTTATATGTATATTTCATATATTCTTAGCCTTTTTGTCTATTTTTACAAATACATTAATTAAGAATTTAATCATGAGAAATCATCAACAACAACAACATGAAGTATAAATCCCGTTGAGGCGTGAGGTTTGGGGATGAGATATTGATAATAATTTAAATGTTTATCCAATATTAGAAATTATATAATATAACTTATAACTTGAAGCATATCAGGTAAAAATCCAACAAAAAATATAGTTATATACAACAATTGAGTATAAAAGCCACCAGAAGTCGTTCGTTCTAGACTTTTCAACAATCTACACTTCTCTTACAATTACACAAACCCTCTTACAAAAAAAAAAGAAAAAATAAACTCCAAAACCTTAAGGTTTCACATAAGCTCACAAATCTATACTTACATTATACTTACTAATAAATGTAAGTATCGATTAAGAGATAACGATACTCAAATGATTTAAAAACATTTATAAATGTCTATAAATTATATCCAAATGCTTCTTGATGCTAAATCAATTAAAACACTTTGTAGTGTTTTAAGACTCTTCCTAATTGTTAGAGCCAAGAATTAGACGATACAATGACTACTTATAGAGCGAGTCAACTAGTATGCATCAAAGACACTATATTCACTAGTTGTTAGGGCACTAGTCAACTAATAGGTATATTAGTCGAACAATATGTTACATTGGTTGACCAATCAAGTGGAGTACGATAACATTGTAACATAACTTCTAAGTATATCTTGGAAGTGGGATAGAGTTGTTAGATAAATGTTGAATGATCATATTAGCTATAACTACTATAATGTTTTGAAGCATTATAGTATGATGAATATCTTGTAATGATTAGAATGACTTAATGCAATTTTTATAATTTATAAAATTTTAACATAAATTGATATGTAAAATTTTATATAAATATTTATACATTTTATTTTTAGGGTTAATTACAAAAAATCCCAAACTTTGCTCAATTTTGCAATTATAACTCGAACTTCAATTTGTCTCTGTTAAGTTTGCTAACATGATTTGCCGCATGCTCGAGAAACTCTAAAAACTTATACATGTTAGAATTAATTAATCTAACTAATTAAGTATAACTAAACTACATCGTTTATATAACAAGAGCAATAATTCAAAAAAGAAGAATGAAATAAGAACCAACAAACAAACATCAAGAGGAAGAGATTGAATCTCTATGCACAAAAAAGTTTACCCAGGCGAGTCTTGTGACTAGGAACAATAAAGTGTCACAACTTTCCTTCTTGTTCAACCAAGGACCCTTCACAAAGAAAAGCCTTTAAAATCTTGTCCTTAACAACTATATCCACATCATGCACAAATACATTTATCTCTCCCTCCTCCTTATTCCTTGCCATCAATCCTACTATGTATATCACTGTCATCCTTCTTGGAACTTCTTTGTGATACCCTTTTGGTGCATCAACCATGATCAAGTCCTAATCTGTATCATAAACTTTTGTAGGAAACCTTTAAACAACCACTACAAAAAAAGATAATCCGCGATGTTTTATTAATAAAACGTTGCAAAATGTGAAAATTTTTTGTGACGTTTAAAAAACGTCATAAAACATTCAAATTTTTTGCGACGTTTTAACAAAACATCGTAAATTTATAACACTTTTTGCGACGTTTTATCAATAAAACGTCACAAAATAATATCCACGATGTTTTGTTGAATAAAACGTCGCGAAAACGTTTGCGTTTTGTTTAATTAAAACATTTTGATCTTCTCGAACCCTTCTTCTCTGGTTTCTTCTCTCTGCCATCTTCGCACCCAAATTTGATTTCTTCTCTGCCTTCTTCACTCTGCCTTCTCTTAGTGTTCATTTTTGTCATCTCTTAATGGTTTATTACTCGACAATCTGACCCCCACTAAAACGACGTGTCAGCTACTCAACCCCTTTATAACCCGTCATAATCACGCAACAATCTAAACGATCTAGGGTTGGGATTTCTAATTGGAGACACGAGGTCGGACTCCAAAAAAAT
>JAJMLV010000229.1:72684001-72698913 GCA_027123465.1 Erythroxylum coca
GGACATGTGTGTCCGTTTAACGGACATAGCCTATTTCTTTACTTTTATGTTTTTGACCCTCCAAATGCCATAATTTCTTCTCGGAGTCTTCTCGAAAGTTGCAGAACTTGGAATTCTCCTTACACTCGTCCTCAATTGGCATGAGTCCGGTATCTCCAAGGGAAATTATGCCCTTTTTCCCAAAATCGAGCATTTGTACCTACAAAGCAATAAACTCGGAATGTGAGTGAATTAACTTAATAAACTTCAATTCCAATCAAATAAAATAAGTCAAATTGAATCTAAATCATTCCCAAATCATCTATATAATTTGACTTATCACTTTTGTTTAAGCTTCTACTTGTTAATTTCTTCCAATTTTTTTGTTCGAGGTGACAACGTGTTTAGATATAGATACCAAATACTAAAAATGTGTTTTTCTGTGTCATGGGACTTTGAAATTCATTAGCCTAAACTTGTTTGAAAAATGAAGCTATTACAGTACAGTTCTTGCATTTTTTTATTTCCCTGATAACCCCAAAGCTTAACGTATATAAAAACCTTCAAGTTTTTGTAGACGAGAGATAGGAAACAAGCACAAGAAATCGATGCACAGTAGCACTTGTTCTTCGAGTGTCCTGTTTGGAAAAAGAGAGACAAGAAGCACTGGAGCTTCTATTGCTCAATATGGTGGACTCAGACCAGTAGGGAACATGCAAATGTTTCCACCTGCGACTAGGCTCAATGTTTTACATATTGGAAGGCAAAGAGCTGGAGTTTTACAAGAAGATCCAGAGGAAGAAGGGCAAGGGAGCTGGTGCTACCTAAGTTTTATATATCAGACTTTTGTTTCCACCTTATATTCCTTACTTTTGGAACGTTTTGAGTAATCAAGACATGTTAGTTCACATAGTGCTATGTTTAAACTTTTGGTTAAAATACTTATGTTTATTGATGGGATTTGTTCAATTAAATAGTGCATTTAATACACTAAAGTCATTGTATAGTTTTGTATGGTGATTTCTATATCATTGCATGAGTTTCTGTTATAACCCTTTGGGTTGAATCGCTTGATCTAACAAAATGCTTGGCACTTAAGTTTTCTTAGTTTCATTATATGCCTTTGTAGTTACTAGACAGTTTTCCAACTAATGATTGCTTAAGTCTACTGATTGTCAAAAGGAAGGATAACATTTATAAATAATATTGAATAGTTATTAAACAAATAAGATTAAAAAAATGTATTTTAAAAATAATTATAAAAATTTAAAATTATTAAATTAAAATGATTTTCAAGAAATGGAAAAATAATAATTAAAAAATAATACAACTATTTGTATAAACGTCACATAATGTCTTCCACGACGTCTTAAAAATGTCTCCAAAATTGTCCCGAAATGTGAATTTTCGTGACATTTCCAAAACCGTCGTGGAATGTGACTTTTCGTGACGTTCCAAAAAATGTCACAGAAAAATCAATCTTTCAGTGATGTTTTTTAAAACGTCGCGGAATGTTCGCTTTTTTCGTGATTTTTTACGAGAAATGTCACAGAAACCTTTTCCTACACCACATTTCGTGATGCTTTTTAAAACGTCGCAAATTGTATTCTGTGACTTTTTTGACATTTTGTGACATTTTTTAAACGTCATGAATTGTCTTATTTTCTTGTAGTGAATGTTTACTACAACTTTTTGTGGCATCACATAACAAAACGAAATAGCTCTCTATAGAGTTCATCTTTCTGATCAAGGCGGGCAGGGCTATGGTCAACCACGAGTCTGATCCGACCTGTTTTCTTCTCTTTTATGAACAACTCGTGAAGTAAGTAACATTACAAGAAAATAAGACATTTTGTGACGTTTTTAAAACGTCACAGAATAAAAACGTCACAAAATGTCCAAAAAACGTCGCAGAATGTATTCTGTGATATTTTAAAAAGCATCACAAAATACGCCGCTGAATGTGATGTAGACAAAAGGTTTCTGCGATATTTTATAAAAAACATCACAGAAAACACTGACATTTCACGACGTTTATAAAAGCGTTATTGAAAGTTTGGACAATCTGTTTTTAAAAAACATCGCGAAATCTCTAACATTCGGTGACTTTTTTTTAAAATGTCACGAATTGTCTAACATTTCGTGACATTTTTAAAACCTCGTAGAGTGTGAAGAAATCTGCAACGTTTCCAAAAAAACGTCCCGAAATGTCTTTCACAACATTTTTAGAAACATAGCGGAATGTCTTCCGTGATATTTTTATTATTATTTTTATTATTTTTCCATTTTGTGGAAAATCATATTATTTTAAAATACAAATTTTTAATCTTATTTGTTTAATAATTCTTCAATATTATTTATAAATTTTATTTATTTAATAATTCTTCAATTGTTTTAGGATATCATTAATTTTAATAATTATTGATGATGCGACACTGCCAAATTGTTCCTCAATATGTGAGTCAAGTTTGCGAGTTTGTTGAACAAGCAATAAGCAATAAAACATCAATATGCAAAGTATACTTGAAAACATCAATATAATAATGCACGATTATGATACATGTAAAGGTCATACAGTGTTCCTACTTACAAATACATGATTAACAAGGAGATAGGCACATCTCTACAAAATTATCATCCATAAGCCTTATGTACACCATGATGGTTAAAATGATGCTCATGTGCCCTTGCAGGACTGTACTGTCCATCATTCAGCCAACATGACTTTCTAACCCCCCGTATGGTTACTGTCCCCATACACGGGGACAGATAACAAGACAAACAAATCCTGTCCATCATAACCGTTTGGTGTCTGTCTCCAAGTTTTTATCCTCTGTCTCTGATAGACAGAGACAAACAAATCCCGTTCACTCCAAAAATGAAGGACACAGAAGCTTTGTCGCTTGTCGCCCGATGAAAAACAATCCTCAGCCAACTTTACCCCTCTCGTCTGTCTCCCAAGCCCATCTCGCCGGTGTTGCATGCTTCTCTCATCGCTGCAGTCTTCTCACTCGAAGCACTAATCTAATCTCACGTCCTCCTGTACGTTGTAGAAAAAAGCGATGTTTCGAAGGTATGCGCTCTGTATTTGGTTTTTCTAGTTGAGGTATGCATATTAGTTGAATATTTGTGGATTTGTAGGTCGATTTTGGACTTTGCGTCTCGTCGACCGTTTAGGACAATTCTGAGGCAGCCGACGTATCAGGCATGTATTTCATAAGTATCTTAATCATTTTTGAAATTCTTAATCTCGGATTGGAACGTTGAGGGAATGTTCATTGAATGTTGTTCTATTTTAAAGCTGTTATTTTTTCTGTGTTTTTGCATTCTATCTCAGTTTTTGGATTGTGGGTTTTATTTGATTTAGAATGGGAGAGGAACTGGGTTTGTTGAGTTCCAGCTGATGGGAATGTGTTGTTATTAGTTTCTGCAGTTGGTCAATGCTTTTTGGTGATACTGATATTTAGTTTGTGGTTAATTCGAGCAGACACCGTCGTTCATTTATACAAAGAAGCAATTTTCAACTTCCTCCGAGGGCAATGGATCTCCGAAAACTGGTTCTGAAGGTAAAATACTAGAAGCAAATTGTGACAAATTGAGAAAAATGGTACCAGTGAGCTGACTATCACTTTTGAAGGAGAGGTTTATGTCTTCCCAACCGTTACACCTCAGAAAGTGAGCTACCAGAGGGTTTCTTTATTCAGCATGTTTTAATTTCAGGAGGAATGTTCTTTCCAATAACCGTAGGTTTGATTATGGAAAATGATTTTGCTTTTCTTCTTCTTTTTTGTTGCTTGGCGATGGAAAATGTGTGAATTAAGAAGGAAGTTGACTTAATTGTTTCACAATGCTAGGTAGGTTGGTTTTTGGGTTTTAACTGGAGTAGTTTATTGCAGGGGAACTCGCATGCTAATGGACTGAAAGATTGGAAACTTTTGCTTTGATTCTGGGTGTGTTAGTTTTTCAAAAAATATGGCTGTTGAAGATTAAATTTTGAGTTTCTGTTGTTAATCTTTCTTAAAACTAGAAGTTAGGAGCATTGGGTGTTATTCACAGTGATTGGAATTGATTTATGCAGTTGAATTGTACTTTAATTCTTACGAAATGAACATTTATCATGTGGTTTGAGTGGTCTATGAGGTATCTTTCAGAGGATTCCTGTTGTTCAAAACTTATCAGTGAGTTGGGTTGTTATAGACTATGAAAAATATTTCCCACCCCGTGTAAATATGCAAATTGAAGATGGAATGGGGATTTTCAATATTTAATGAAAATTTCCTCCATCGTGGTTACAATATTATCTGTCGGCTTTTGATGGTGGAAATATATTTAATTCAGCTCTTCTTTTTGGCTCATCTAGTTGCTTCACGGGCATCTTCTTTTACCTGATCAGTGGAATAAATGTTCCAGGTACAAGCAGTGTTACTACTACTGGGAGAGGCCGATGCACCTGTGAGTGTTCCAAGCACTGAATTTCTAGTGCAGCAGAATGTGCAGGTATTTCTTATTGGAGGAGCATACTTATATGGTAATAGTTGTATTTGAAAACATACAACCAATTTTCTTATTGTTTTCTTCACATATCTCAGAGTATTGATGATAAGTCACAATGCTCCAAGCTGTCTCGAAGATTTGCCTCCCTGGTAAGGTTTCGTGAAAAGCGGAAAGAGAGATGCTTTGAAAAGAAAATTCGGTACACTTGTCGCAAGGAGGTTGCCCAGAGGTGAGGTGTAGGCCATGCATACACACTGTAAATTGAACAATGTTTATACCTTCAACATGTGCTATGCTTAATTCAGTGCCCTCTGTCTCTCTATTCTTCATTAGAATGTTTGTAACTGAATCTGGCAATGGTTGACTAAAATAGTTGAAGTACTATTGTGATCTCCTTTTATATAGACCATAACTTTTTGTTTTGTTCGCATCCAAGATTGTTATTGATTATAGAGATGATGTTTCCCCTAGGATGCACCGTAAGAATGGGCAATTTGCCTCATTGAAAGATTGTGAAAGCACAGGTATTGGAAAGTGGGAACCCAGCAATGTATCTACTCTTCCTGACATTGTGTAAGTTTTGGACTTGTTATACATTCATAGTAGCTGTTAAGTTTGGATGGATCTCTAATTTGTTGAAGTTAATTTGAATTATTACTTTACAATCATGTGCTTTTTCATGTTTGAAAGTCCACAGAATTGTCAACATTGTGGAACTAGTGAGAGAGCTACTCCAGCAATGCGTCGAGGCCCAGCTGGTCCAAGGACACTCTGCAATGCTTGTGGCCTGATGTGGGCAAACAAGGTCGAGTACTTGTTCTGAATGATGTGTTCTTTGTTGCCATTCTCTGCATCCATCTTTACTGGAGATACAGCAACTTTACTCGACCTTGTCCCCACATCTTCCATCAAACTTGTATCCAAGATTTCTTGAGAGACCTTCTTTGAAAAAATTTTCTTAACAATATTCATTAGATTTTGTAGACATCACTACTGGTTGATATTTTCATTTTGCACTCTTGAGAGCACCTTTTTCTTGAATGGCATGGGATTGATAACTGGGCTTTTTCAGGACTGATGATTTCTTGGAATAGACCGAGTAGGCTGAAATATTGAAAGGTCATTTGAGAAGATATTAGTCATTTATCGATCCATCTTTTCTACTGATTTCCTAAAATTGCTAAAAAATTTCCTCTTAACTGAAACAACAGGATATTGGTCTGTCTATATAACTCATTTTCCCAGCTTGAAATTGAATATCTTGGTAAAATTGTTCTTTCAGCTATGAACTTAATATCATTGATTCCTTGCCTTTGGTTATTAATTGTTAAGGTTGTTGGCCAACGGTCTTGTGGAAACATACTTATTTTTAAATCCCAAATGATCAATAAGTTGCAAACATTCATGCATCAATGAGTGTTTATCAATATGCTCCTCACTGAAACTTATGTGAAGGCATTAATATTGAACATTCATAATCCAATTCTCTTAAAGAATTTTCTGATGCAAATCTTTTGATATGTGACGATACTTCAATTGTGGTGTGACTTACATTTGGTTCTGATGCTATCTTGAAGGGTACTCTGAGAGATCTTTCCAAAGGGGGGAGGCAGAATTCTTTTGATCAAAATGAACCAGTATGTATCTTGAACAGCTGTCAAGTGTTCTTTTGATTCATTTCACTCATCTAAGCAATCTTTTTCTACCCATTCTTCACCCTTTAAGCTGAGTAAGTCGTAAAAAACTTGCTTGTATGCAACAGTCGGTTTATGCAAATTTAGTAATGTTAGATGAATCATAAATATTTGGAGTGATGCCTCTTTCTTGGTTTCAGGGAACTCCTGATGTTAAGCCTTCAAGTACACGAAAGGAAAAGTCTTATGCTAACCAAGATGAAGAGGTATAATATCATTCTGACAAAAAATTAGAATATAATATTATTGGTTTGTTATATGCTCATTATAAAATATTCTAGCTTGTATGAGGTGCAAAACATGTGAAGATAATTACTATCATCACTTCTATGAAGGGTGAAAATATGTTTCTTATTCAAATATTGCATATAGAACCACAGTCCAAATCCTTATATTGCTGCAGAGTACTGGCATGCCTTATTCATCTATTTTGTGAATGGTGATAACATAGGATGTGGAAATTTTATAATGTGTCTATATACATTTACACTATAGTTCTCAAAATATTTTTCTCATTCATCAGGAAAGCCCAGAAGATAGTAAACATTTACCATTGGATTCTGAAAATTCTGCGATGCCAACTGAAAAGGTATCTGTTGTTTTGGGAAATGCAAGGGTGAATTATCACTTTGGTGATGATGTGCATGTAATGTTAGTTGTCATCGGTTGTGATGTCCTATAGATGTCACCTCATGTTTGGTGGTTCAGAAATCTAATAGTCTTGTTAAATAGCATCTCATCAATAGTATCTACCGTGTAACATTTGATGAGGTGAGAGCTACAGTTTTGCTGAAGAAATCATATGCTTTTTCCTTGTTTAGACCGGTATGTTATGAATCTTGTAGCTGTCTTCTTATCTATTAAAATGCTGGTGATGCTTTATATATATATATATATCATTTGTTATCTCCCGAATTGGAATTTTGTTTTTCTTTTCGTTTATAGAATTCTTAAATCTTGTTTCAGGGTATGCTGGAAACTGTTGATACTCTTATTGATCCTTTACCTATGCATCTGGGGACTTCAGCAATCACCCTTGACGAGGTGATCTGATTACTGAATAAATAATATTAAATTGTCTCGGTTCTGTGCGATATTCTCTGGGGCTTTCAGCAAGCTTTCCAACCGTCAGGTGGTTATTTGGGAGGGAATGGAAAAGAGGTCTAACTTACACTTTTTAGCCCTGGAGAGGAGCAGTGGTTGAAAATGTAGATTGAGCGTGCAGTATAATTACAAATTAATACCACTAATTCTGACTAGCAAAATCATAGTCCTTACGGTTGCAGTGACACAACTTAACCGTTGAGCTAAATATCTCTAGTGCACGAGAAATTCAGCAGCTTCAATCGAAATCTATATAATTACTGCTTTGCATGTAGCAGGACTTCAAGGAAACGTTGGATGAGTTTGGCAATGTTTCAGGTTCAGAATTTGGGATCACCGGGGGTTTTGATGATCAGGTACTGACTTCCAGTGACTTAAATTAAACATATTGGAGACTAGTTGAATTCTTCAGTTGTGTTTTAAAGCTTTATATCTTCGCTACTTCTCTGAAGTTCCTGATGCCAACTAACAGATTGATGATGACGACGATTCTATTATTGGAGCCCAGTGGCGACCATTTGAAGACGATGCGTTGAGCCCATGATGGTAACACATGTATATGGTTTCTTGACATGGATACAGCCACATATCTGGTTTATACTAACCATAGATACATAGATGTTTTTCTTTTTTAAACTTTCCTTCCCCTCTTGTATGGAACTTGGTGAGACTGAGTTCAGTTATAAAAAAGTAAATGCGGATAATTTTCCTTTGTTATGATTGCTTCGAAATGTTATCCTTTTAATACGAGCTTTCGTACTTTGAAGACGTTTAAGATCTTAGTTTCAAGTCGTTTTCTAGTTAATTGTTATTTCTCTATTAGCTTACTTGATGAAAAGCTGCGTAGGAAGTCCAAAACGGCCCAATTCCTAGTAAACAAGCGCAATTTTCCCTTAGTACCGTTAATTCACAGCATTCGACTCAAAAAATTGATGTAACTGAATTTCAGAATACGAATGGAAATTGTCATATTTCTGTGCTCCTTTCTTTCCTCTGTGTTTGTCCTCTTTGTCCAATATATCTATCAGGTATATAATAGTATGCAAATCTCTTCTTTTTGAGCTAATTTTTGGGGATGAGTTAGGCACTTTTAACAGTGTTTCTGCTTACCCTGAATTTCTTGCGTTATTGGTATTCGATCCTGGCCACCTAAACCTTTTTTTTTTTTTGTTATTGATTGATCAGTTAAGGAATACTATGGAGTATGGACAAGTCGATAAATTACAACCCTTATTTGGTGAATTTGTTCCTTGTAAGTATCAGCCAAGAAATATAATATCCTACTAAGTTACTGATTACGAGAAACCGGCAAGAACAATGGGAGTTGAATAGCAGGGTAAATGGGTGGAATTTTATAGTGGGTTAAAGCATGGTGTCACGGTGATACCAAAAGAAAAACTATGAAACTACCGAAAAATTAAGGTTAAAAAGACTTATCAGTTGTTTTTATTGCAAAATGATGAGTCAGTAGAATGGGAATGTTCTCCCAAGTGCTTTTAGCTTGTCAATGATTCACTCATAAAGGTGAATGTTTGAAAGGATTAAAGCCAGGAGGTTCAAAAATTGCTGCAAGAATTCGGGAGTTAATTCAGTGAACCTAAAGGGTTGCATCTTAAGAGATTGCATGACCACAAAATTATCTTGAAGGAGATGCTATACATCTGAGACTGTATAGATCCTCAGGGTGATAAAAGTATGCAGTAAAAAAAATTATGCTAGACATGTTAGCACAATGGATACTACAATATGGTGTAAGCCTACTTTCTTCCCTGGTTTTAGTAAGGAAGAAAGAAAACATCTAGAGGTTATATGGAGATTGTAGAGCATCAAATCAATAGAGCGTGGAAGACAAATTTCTAGTACCATTGAATAAGGAGTTACACGATGAAATAGGTGAAGTTGGTTGATTCAATAGGATAAGGAGGATGATATTCAGAAAACGACATTTCAAACTCAATGAAGTTGATTATGAGTTACTAGTTATTATGTTTTCATTGACAAATGCACCAACAACTTTTCAGAGTTTGATGAATTTCGTATCATGCTCAATTATGAAAATCAACATTAGTGTTTTTTATGACATTTTAGTATAATGCAACTTTTTAAACTACACATGAAGCATCTAAAGGAAGTATTTACAAGTGTTGAGGCAACAATGTTTACATGTAAAAGCATACAAGTGCTCTTTTGTAATCATCATACAGTGGTGTTAAAACTAACAAATACAATACACTCTGGACAATGGATTCGTAGCTGTCCTAATTTAACATAGAATAATTTGCTCTAGCCAACAAATATAAGTATGAATAATAAGTTCTGCTCAATGGAATAGTGTCTGTCCCATATTAGTCTTTAATAATTCTCCTAGATCAAAACAATGCTATATTATGGCACCAAATTGAACCAACATATTCTTTTATTCCTATGTGCTTTCACCATAATTAATAATCATATGCTTTATAAGCATCTAATATTAATCTCCAACTCAATTATTAAAAGTTAAAAAAAATCCCAAGATGTTAATTTTCATCAAATCATAAACATTACAACCTTAAAATTATAAGGTCTGGCATGCATACCCATTGGTTTCCGCTTTATTCCTTTTTATGAATGATGCTTATGACTTTCTTAGAATAAATATAGAGTAAAATAAAGATAAATTTTGATATATTGCATTTATTAATGAATATGAATTAAGTTTTTTTTTACATTTTATGTTTGTTCTAATTTATGTTTTATGTGATTCTCTATTTTTAATAAATTATTTTATATTCCATGGCCTTGTTTGGTAAAGTGTTGTTAAGCTTTTTTTCAGCTAATTGACTCATTTCAGTTTTTTGACTTTATCAAAAAATTGTTTAGGTTGTTTGGTTATTAGCTGGTTGGGTTGGCTAATTCATCCCAACCAGCTTATTTTGGATAAGCTCCTCCGTATGAGCATTTCAAGGGAATCAGTTGAATTTTTTTTAATGTCGATTTTGCCTTATTTACTATCGTCTCATTTCTCTTGTTTTCTCTGGTTTCTTCTTCGCTCTTTCTGTTGTTTTTAACGATCAACCACTCACAGGCAAACGACTAACCAGTAGGAAACGTAGAGAGAGAAACTAGTGTGAGGGAGTGTGCAGAAACAGGGGCAAACAGAGGATGTTTAAAGACTTAGCAGAAACTGAGATTTTCATTCAACAATTCGTATTACAACTTCAGTAATCATCTACATATTTATAGCTAACTTGTTAACTGTCATCTAACGGTGTTTAACCGACTATTCTTGAACGTCTTGAATTCTTGTATCTTGAGTCTTTATGTAACTGCATGGTTCGTTGAAAACGTCTTCATGCTGTCCGAACATTCCTGAGACATAACACCTACATTCTCCTCCTTGGATCAGGAATTTAACTTCTGAATTCCCACCAATGTTCTTAATCGCTGAAATCGCGACTCATGAAATCCTTTGGTGAAGAGATCAGCCTTATGATTCTCCGTGGAGATATACTCCAATTTCAATTCACCTTCTTGCTGAACGTCCCTTAGATAATAATATCTAAGCTTGAAATGTTTTGTTTTACCATGGAATACTGAATTTAATGAAATGGAGATTGCGGCCTGATTGTCTACATATATCACCGTAGCTGAACCCGAATGAATTTGTAGATCTCCAAGCAATTTCCTTACCCACACTACTTGCTTCGCTGCTGCCGTTGCTGCTACCAATTCAGCTTCAGCTGTAGAGAGAGCTACCAGTTCCTGCTTCTTCGAACTCCATGAAAAACATGCCGATCCCAACGTCAGACAGTATCCAGACGTGCTCTTCATGTCTTCAGTTGCTCCTCCCCAGTCACTGTCTGCATAACAACTAAGCTTGAAATCACCAGTTCTCTCATATACAAGACCGAAATCAACAGTCCCCTTCAGATACCTCAGCACCCTTTTGATTGCGGTTACATGTTGTCTTCCCGGATTACTCAAATACCTAGACAACAGACTTACTGAATATATTATATCCGGTCTTGTGGCCGTGATGTACATCAGGCAACCTACCATGCTTCTATAGTTCCTACAGTCCACCTCATTTTCATCTTCCTTCTTTAGGAATTTCTCCTTCGGACATATAGGCGTTGAGACTGGCTTACATTGATCCAGATTAAATTTCTTCAATACATCACGTACGTATTTCTTCTGACTTACTCTTATTCTTCCTTCACTTTGCTCAATCTCCATCCCCAGAAAATACTTCATCAATCCTAGATCGGTCATCTCGAAAGCTTTCCCAAACTGTTTCTTCAGGAAACCTATCTGCTTCTCTGAACTGCCAGTGATTAACAGATCATCAACGTAAATTGAGATTACCACTTCATTACCTTCCTGTACTCGCACATACATAGTCGGTTCACTACTGCTCCTCCTGAAATCGATCTCCAACAAGAACGCGTCAATCCTCGCGTACCAACATCGAGGGGCCTGTTTAAGCCCGTAAAGTGCCTTTTTCAGCCTATATACGAACTCCTCCTTTCCCTTAACCACGAACCCCTCCGGCTGTTGGACGTAGATTTCCTCTTGTAGAATGCCATTGAGAAAAGCGGACTTAACGTCCATTTGGTGTACCTTCCAACCCTTCTCAGCTGCTAACGCCAATAGCAATCTGATAGTTTCAACTCTAGCCACTGGCGCAAATGTCTCTGCATAATCCACGCCTTCGACTTGTGCGTAACCTTTAACAACTAATCTCGCTTTTAGCTTGTTGACAGATCCGTCTGGATTCAATTTAATTTTGAATACCCACTTCAAACCGATTGCCTTCTTGTTTGGAGGTTTCTCCGTCAACACCCATGTCTGATTTTTATTAATCATCAACATTTCTTCTTTCATGGCTTCCCGCCATTTCGGATTTTGCAACGCCTCCTGAACCCTTGAAGGCTCTAAAAATGCTTCATTACTTCTTTCATAGATCTCAGCCAGGCTTCTCGTCCCTCTCACCGGAATGTGATCGTAATCTTCATCGGAGTCTTCTGGAAGTTCTCCATCTGAGTTCCCAACATGTGGTTCATCTTGGGCCGTCGGATCTTCTTCATCATCCGTCAGCTGTAATTGGTCCGGATCATCATCAATCCCCAAATCACCTATTAATTGTTGGGCATCCGAGGGCTGAGAGTCTTCCTTCCTCGCTTCCTCAGTCTTCTTCTTCTCTTCGGACCAGCTCCAGAGATCATCCTCAAAGAAGATTACGTCTCTGCTTACCTTTACTTTCTTCAATTCCGGAAAGTATAGTCTGTAACCTTTGCTTACCTCCGAATATTCTACGAAAATCGCCATTTCTATTTTGCTATCCAGTTTGTTCCTCTTAACTTGCGGCACGAGAACACTGCACGGTGATCCGAAAACTTTCAGATTCTTCAGCTTTGGCTTGCTTCCATGCCACATTTCATACGGCGTTTTGTCATCCAAGGCTCAGGTATGCAGTCGGTTCAGTTAAAAAACACGCAGTCGTCACCGCCTCAGCCCAGAAATCTTTCGGGAGTTTCTTCTCCTCCATCATACACCTCGCCATCTCCACTACTGTCCGATTTCTTCTCTCCACAACTCCGTTTTGCTGTGGAGTGTACGGAGTAGTGAGCTGATGCTTAATACCTGCAAGCTTACAAATTTGATCAAATTCTTGAGAAGTAAATTCCGAACCATTATCTGTTCTTACAGTTTTAATGCTTGCTCTGGATTGGTTCTCGATGAGAATCTTGAACTCCCGAAATGTCTTGGCTATATCTCCTTTGGATCTTAAACAATAAATCCATGAGTACCTCGTATAATCATCTATGATTAACAAAAAATAACGACTACCATTCAATGAGGCGATCGGCATCGGCCCACATACATCCATGTGTAGTAGTTGAAGCCTCTCCCTAGCTCTCCACTTGGATTTCTGAAAGGGAGTACGTGATTGTTTCCCTTTCATGCAGATTTTGCAAACAACTTGATCATGTGAGACTGGCGGCAGGTCTTCAACCATTTGTTTCTTCTGCATTGCCTCCAATCCCTTAGTATGATAATGACCGAGCCTCCTATGCCATAGGTTAAAATCGCCTGCACTGCTCACCAACGCTTCTGGCGGAAACTCCTCTGGACTCACCACAAAGCTCTTATTCTTCATTTTTGTAGTGAACAATTCTCTCCCGAGCTTGTCCAGAACCCTACACTTATCAGTTTCAAAATACACGGACATACCTTTCTCGATCAGTTGGGCCACGCTAAGTAGATTGTGCTGTATTTTGGGTACCAGCAACACATCAGAGATGGTTTTGATGCCTGCCTTGGTCGGCATCTCAACCACTCCTCTTCCTTCTGCTCGTATACATACACCATTTCCTACCTTTACGTTGCCCTTCACGTTGTAATCCAAGATTTTGAATAAGGTTTCATCTGGCGTCATGTGGCTTGTGCATCCGCTGTCTATCAGCCATTCGGACGGGTGTGCTTCAGCTCGATCACACATGACGACAAATAGTTGCTCTTCCTCTTCGGCAACTTGCATATTTGCTTCTGGTTTTCCACTTTCCTTCTTGCAAATAGCCTCCATATGTCCCTTCTGGTGGCATCGTCGGCACTCCACATCCGGCCTCTTCCAACACCTGAAAGCCAGATGGTTAGACTTACCACAGTGAGGGCATGGATTAAATTTGTTCGACTTGTCTCCTCCCGTATTCTTGCTTGAATGCTTCTGGTGGGATTGAGCATTGTGTGAGCTCGATCCTCCCTTGTTTCTTTTCTTCTTCTTGGTTTTCTCCTGACTCTCATTCTTGACTGAGGTCCTATAAGCTCCTTCAGCTACTTCGGATTTCCTCATCAAGTGCCTTTGCTCTTGAGCCTGGAGAGCGCTGATTACTTCAGCAAATTTAATCTGACCAATGTCCTTGGAGTTTTCCAGTGAGACAATGGTTGCTTCGAACTTTTCAGGTACGGAGACAAGAAGTTTTTGGACCAGCCTGTGATCTTTAAAATCAGCTCCTAGAAGTCTGATTTGATCCGCAAGCTGTATCAGTTTTTCAGCATAACTCTTGACTGACTCATCATCTTTCATTTGAATTCTTTCGAATTCCCGCAACAGATTCATTATCTTCATGTTCTTCACTTTTTCGTCACCCGCATATTCAGTCTTCAAGAATTCCCAGATCTCCTTTGCCGATCCAAGAGTCATTATCCGAGTGAATATGGTGGGCGCTATTGCTTGGTATAAGCAAGATTTCGCCCTGGCTTTCTTGGCAATTCTTTCCCTCAACCAACGCAACTGAGCAATCTGGACATCATCCGCTGGAACCTCCACTTCGTAATCCTCATCAATCGGTTCCCACAGATCCTGACCTTGCAGGTACGCCTCCATTTTTATCGCCCAGATCTGGTAACCTTCACCATCGAAGACTGCCGGCTGCATACTTGGAGTGGACGACTCAGTCATCTTCAGAGTGTGCACTCCTCGTTACCAGTACGTACTCCGGAAGAAATTTGTTTGCTCAAGACGCGGACCACTTGCTTACACCCTCACAGGTCCCTTAAGAAATCAGCTCTGATACCACTTTGTTGTTATCGATCGACCATGCACAGATAATCAACTAGGAAATAGAAAACGTAGAAAGAGAAAGCTAGTGTGAGAGA
>JAJMLV010000229.1:72714496-72730525 GCA_027123465.1 Erythroxylum coca
GGCTCAATGCCATTGACTATAAATGGTTTAGCCACTGAGCTGTATAGCTCAACCCACGATTTTCCTCCTCAGGTGCAAATCGAGAAGACCGGTGAATCCTTGCAGGCCTTTGGACAGATCCGAGTGGGACTTAGGTTTTGCATCTTAGCTAGATTTTGATAGCTTTACAAGCATATTGATCATGGATCATCAATTGTATTTTGTAACTCTTGTAAAGGTTTATGATGTACTGTCAATATGTTACTAAAGCTGTGAATGAGAATATTGTATGAACTCTTCTTTTGATATGGAAATGAATGGAGAACTTGAAAGTTCTTTTTCTTCATGAATGGTAACTTTTGCAAACTTTGAATGTGTTGGATGTGTATGTTGCTTGGAAATTGTCTTTTGATTGGTGCTAGATGAGTTTTGCAAATGATGAAGTTGTTATGCTAGGATGGTGGAGTTTGAGAATGATGTATGTGTTTATCCTTGAATGAGATATCAAATTGATATTAGTATTAGAAGGATAGCTTGTTGATATTGGGATGAATGTATGTGATGAATGATTTGGAATTGAGTTTCAATGATGATTGATGTTGTTGGTTGGGTTTGGAGTGGTTTTTTTTTTTATGGTGTTGGAAAAGGGTTTGAGGTAAGGGAATGTTAGGAGGGGCTTAGGAGTCCTTTGAAGGGTGCTTGGGGGTGAAAAATTCATTTTTCCCGTAGGTTACACAGGCTGTGTAAAATTTCACACAGACTGTGTAACTCCAGGCGCAGGAAACATGATTTTCCCGTAGGTTACACAGGCTGTGTAAAATTTCACACAGACTGTGTAAATCCAGGTGCAGGAGACATAATTTCTCCCGCAGGTTACACAGCCCGTGTGAATTTCACACAAACTGTGTAACGCCTAAATGCAGTGACTCCATTTCACACAGATCGTGTAAAATTTCACACAGACTGTGTGATTTTGGGCCCAGCATCATCCGTCCACCCGAAGGTTACACGGCCTGTGTGCCTGACCGTGTAAATTTCACACGGTCCGTGCTTTCTTTAGGATATGAACATATCGGATTTGTTTGGTCATAACTCTTTCGTCCGACCTCCGATTGAGGCGATTCTTGAGGCGTTAGATTCCTAACACGTTTTTCTACCTCTCCATATAAAAATTTGTAGCTTTTGGAATTAAATTCAGAAAGTTTGATCTATTGGAAGTGAGTGGTCGGGTTAAAGCGCTTCTGAAACCCACTTATGTTTTTGCTCTTTGATTTCGAATCGATCGTTGGGCTTCAGAAACGGGGCCCAACACATATGGTTGCCTAAATTACTAGAAATTTTTAGTAGCTTGTTGTCCTTGAGAGTTACCATAATGCAAATTTGGATGGTCTCGCCAACCCTGATCGTAGGTGTTGGAGAATGGGTCATATTTCCTTTGAATTTGCCCAGCAAATCCTCCCACGACATTGACTTGTTCTGCACTTTCTTCCTGCAAAATCGGACATGCATCAGTGGAGTGTCCCAATATCAAACTTATTCCACACACCTTTGTTTCTTCTGTTTTTTTAATTGCAAGTTGTCGCACCAAAGATATAAGATCATCTAATATTTTCTCCAATGTTGTTACATTCACTTCATTTACATGTTTTGAACTATGGCTAGAACGTGTCCCAAATTGTTGTGTATTGGAAGCCATATTCGCCATCAAATCTCTTGTGGTTATTGGTATTTTGTCAACCAAAGGTCCACCACTTACAGCATCGATCATATTCTTATCTATAAGCAAAAGACCTTTATAGAAGTATTGAATCAATAATTGATCATTTATTTGATGATGTGGACAGCTACCACAAAGCTTCTTGAATCTTTCCCAATATTCGTATAGTGTCTCCCCCGTGTGTTGTCAAATGTCATAAATTTCATTTCTAATATTGGCAGTGCTTGATGCTGGAAAATATTGTTCAAAGAAGAGTCTCTTCATTTCAGCCCATGTTTGCACATTTTCACCAACAAAATAGCACAACCAATTTTAAGCATCGTCTTTGAAAGAAAATGAGAAGGCTCTTAGTTTGATTTGCTCCTTAGTCACATTTGTTGGCTTCATACCTATACAAACCACATCAAATTCCTTCAAATGCTTATAAGGATCCTCTCCTAGTAGACCTTGAAAATTTGGTAATAAATGAGTCAGCCCTAACTTCAGTTCAAAGATGTTGTTGTCCCCTAAATTCAGAAAATTAATGCAATAGGGCTGTTGAACATTTATAGGGGCAGCTAGTTCATGAAGAGTGCTACTCGCAGCCATTCTTTCCATCTTCTGTACTTTTTGTCTCTATTTTGTGCTTTCGTAACCTTTTGACTGTCTTTTCTATCTCTGAATCGAATAGCAATTGAGTTGTCTTGTCTACTCGTGTAACATACATATACCATCAAGAATTTTTTGACAACAGTGCCAAATTTTGGAAATGATGTATATCGCCTGCAATGAAATATTTTAAAAAAATAACTTCTTGCAACACAAAGTAATGTAGTAGTGGAAAGTAGGGATCATTCCTATGAGGAATCTATTGGTAAATATTATACGAGTTAAAAACTAAAACAAATTGGGGGTTAAATTAACAAGATTTAAAGAAATTAAAAATGACAAAAAATTGAAATAAACAAAAATGTTCAGATTTGTAAAATTAATAACGAACTTTGGCTTCAGGTCACCTACGTTATCCAACTAATATGGATCATTGATATAAAATTAAGTCCATTAACAAATACTCATTAGGTGATGTTCTCTTTTAAAATTAAATGAATAGAAACATGTATTCTAATTACTCTTATTAACCAACAACTTAGATATGATCTTAAGTTTGATTAATTAATAGCTTTAAGAACCAAGAGAACCAGTGAGCAAAACAACACACATACAATATGTATTTAGTCTAGATAAGTATCTTTCTTAGAATTTCCCAATCTCTAACGTAAAGATGATAATCCTAATTGCTACTTTGAATTAGCAAAATTGAACATCAAATCCTACTAATCTGATTGTAAATTAAATCAATCAATTTCTAGTTACGCACCATAGAGATCAATCGATTCAATTATAAAAAGCAATACAAAAGACACTTAATATTTATCAACAAAATAAACTTTATTTAGAAAATCTCACACATACTAGATGATAACGTTGGTTCCCTTCAACTAAGAAGAAAGATTTAGCTACTCATAACAGAGGTAAAACCCAATAGCAAAGTAGTATGGCATATTGTCTCCATCTTTGCAATTTTTCCAGAAAATCAAAAACTTCTAAGAAAACCCAAAACAGAAAGAAAAAAATGAAAAGATGATATGTCTATTTCTGTCTTCCCTCTTGTCGTTATTTTATTTGGATATACCTCTCCTCCAAATTAGGTAGCATATCCCCACATAAAGACAACAACTTGATTCTCAAAATAATTAAAATCCTAAATGTATCGAATTTGTTTTCAAATCAGACTTTGCAGATAAACTTTATCTTTGCATGTGCCCACGCTTAATCAAAAACTTTTCTGTCAATTGGGAATTCGAATTGTCTTTGCTTTTCTCGCATCTTTTTGATTCAAATTCATCTCTCATGTGTTAAAATCATCTAAAAATAATTAAGAAACAAGTCCATTAATTTTAAATAAGAATTTCAACACATTAAAAAATTTTATATCCAAAATTAGCACAAAAATATAACTTATCACACAGCTATATAAGATGCACTGTTTTGACCCCCTAGAATTTCCTCAATCCTCACTATTTTGAGCCTCTTTAATCCTCACTGTTTGGAGACAATTTTTTCAATCCATAATTTATCTTTTTCTCTTTGGACGATTCCAGAATCATCCCTAAATCCCTAATTATTTCTTCTTCTCCCACACTTCCTTCTAATATTTATCGAAACTCACACACTCTTCAAATTTCTAGGAATCATGAAGTCAACAATATGTTGAGAAATAGTCCTTCAACTTTCTAAAGTTTACACTATCGGTTACTATCACGCAAAATTATTAGTTTTTTTATGCTCTATTAATGTCTAGTCTTAATAAAACAATGACTAAGAATATTTTAAATATAATATATAAATGCAGTATAAATTTTATAATTATAATCTTATTATAATTTTATTTGCAATGAATACTTATCTCATATATTTTATCATATACATTTACACATATACGAGATAAATAATATTTTTATATTATTTTGTTATTATCCTAAAATGAATCGATATCGAATACCTTTCCAGCATAGTTTAAAAGTCACCTCCACACTGATCCGGAGTTGGAAACAATGGATTTCTGAGCCAATCCTCTGAGTAGCTGGACACCAAAAGTTCAGTCGTCCCTAAAACTAATAGCGAAGTTCACATTCTATAAAGTCATCATATGTTAGTGGATTGTCCCATTATTAGCTTACATTTTTTCTATAATTAGGTTAGTACGGTCAAATTAGGTTGCGAGGTACGAAGCATTTGTTTACATTGTGGGGTACGCCTGATGTATATTATAAATTCTTCGCACTGATTTACAATTATATAACTTAGTGTAATGAAAATGAGAGTCAATAATTTGATTCTTAAAATAAGTCACACATGTCGAAGAATTAGATGGCCACTTGTCAAATAAATTTGGCTTAGACGTATACAGTGAGACAGGTTGCTGCAGTTCAACCAAATATGAAAATAACAGGACTTTGGTTAATCGACGTATAAATGACAGTGGCAGACAAAACACCTTTTGAACAAGGCAAACAAATCTCAAGTGTTGATAGAGACGAACTCATTACAGCTACTATTTTCTTGTTACATGTTGGATCGTTAGCTCCCTGCTTTTCTTGCAGGAACATTGCAAAAAGTAATAAAGCCCCAAACTATAACCGAAATCTGAACTTTTGGCTTGAAATTTTCAACTTTGGAGCCGCTGGAGTAATCAATCTGAGAGGTGATTAAGAAATACGAAATTGAATATAACTGCATAATGGAAACACTGGGTGCTCATTTAACTGCTGGATGGAGACCAGGCATGTAAGGCCATCCACTTCCATTAGAGTCGGCAAAAAAATCTCCAGACTCAGACGATTTTCGGGTCTTGAGATTCTTGGGAGAAGCAGAGTAGGAATCATTGGAAGCATTGCTAGTGGAATACGTTGATGATGTAGGCAGTCCATGTATCCTTGGCAATCCTGTTGCATCCCCACCCAAACTGTATCCTCTTTCTACTGTTTCAGCTTCCAATGGCAATTCATCCAATGTCTAGTACGAGAGATCAAAGTCAATTCAAGATAACAAAACCTTTCAGGTATTCAACTCAAAAAGTTCCTTTCATCTAACATATCCTACTATCATTCACAAACCAGTCCCTATTGGTATCCAATCCCAATAATCATATCATATTGGGTCCCAGCCTTGGGAGTTCTGCACCACCAAATGTTATTAATTCCACTTTCCTTCCGGTATTTAAATATTGCAAAGGTAAAGTGCATACCGGTAAGAAAAAAAAAAGGAACCTATAGGCATCAAAGAAACTAGAAACACCCACCCTAAATGCCTGCTGAAGAACTCGAAGTGTTTCTCTTGTCTGTTTTCTCTTCATTGCTATCTCACCAGGCTCCTGCAACATCTCTTCAAATAGATTTTCCCTGTTTTGTTTAGACAAAGATGTCAATTGAACTTGAAAAAACTAAAGCATAATCTACAAACCAGAGGAAGAAATCAAGGCAGTAATTATAATGATGGTATCTCTAGTCACCTGTAGAGCTTCTTAATGAAGACATTGTGTAATTCTCTCTTTGTATGGTTCACCTACATTTGATAACCAATCAACATCAGAAACATAAGTTCCTATATTCAATTCAATAAAGCTACAAGCACTGCACCAGAGGGATGATACTAAAGCATATCGTTGAGAAGATTCAACAAGATTCTGGCCCAGAAGAAATATGTTTTTGAGACTCACAAAATAAACAAGTCTGATCTCACCAAGGAACAACAGTTTATAAAGAGAAGTTGCACTGGCAATTTTAACTCTCAAAAGCCTCCAACTACGTAAAAAAGTGTACCAAAAGCTTGTATACTAATGTTACAAGTAATCAGTATCTAACAATAGAATGAAGCAAAAAGGCTCAAACTCTTATAGTCAACAAGAATCTGAAGCTGTGGAGTACGCAAGATCTTTGCAATGTTTTGGGAGTAGGAATAAGCATGCAACTTGGTATGCTCCACTAAACTGGATTCATGTTCACACTAGTGAATCAATGCTTGTCGTTGAAGGACAAGGTCCTAATTACTATGATATCAAATGTTTTGGCACAGAAAGTGAAAATAACAAATAGAAACAATACACTGAAAAACAGGAAAGAAAATTAGCAACAATGTGCTTACGGATGAAATTACCAGGAAATGCATAATTGCCTTCGGTACAGAGTCTTCAATATTCTTTCGAACAATGTCATAATATGATGTCAAAAGTAATTTAGTGACAACAATCTCAACGGACTCCTGCTCTGATTGGCTCTCCGGGGGCCTCAAAACAGTTGGAGGCTTAGGAAACAGAACTCGTAAGAAATTAGGAAAAAGCAAAGAAAAGAAAAAGAATACCAGAGATGCTCATTGGCTATACATATCGGCATATACAGTAAAAAAAGCCCATCCATACCTCCGGTAAATGGATCATGGAGCTTTGTTCCATATCATCCATGCTCCGAATAGGTTCATTGTATGGCTTGCTTGCTACATTCTCTTTAGCAGATGCACAAGAATTGTCAGCTCTACTTCCACCAAAAATGGATGAAATACCCCAACTTGAACCAACTCCATTCCCTAAATTAACATCATTTTCAACAATCATGATATCATACTGGAACTCATATTCAAACTAGAGATGGCAATGGGCCAAGCCACAACGAAAATGACATCGTTTTGGTCAGTTATACCAAAACGACAACATTTTGGTAGTGGCGATTCAGGCCGGGCTTTGGGTGTGCTCGAGCCTAGCCCAAAGCCAGGTCAATTGGGCTGGGCCGAAAATGCCATCTGTAATTCCAACTCAAGATGTGAGAGAGAATATGTGGGAAGAAATATTTGTGCATGCATGTCAGCTGTTCCTGTTGGTGTTTTTTAAATGATGATTACCAGATGGTGCAACTCTTTCAACACCTGCAGCAGGCTGAACACCCTGCAACTTGAACAAATGAAACAATATGACAAGGTCAATAATCAACCGAGCCAAAAGAAATTATGATTTAAACCAAATAATACAGAGAGAAAAAAGTGATGAAAAAAAAGGATAAAGGAAAATGAGAAAAACCATACCTGCTCAGGCACTATTCCATTAACTTGTCGACCAAGAAAACCTCGAGACTTCAGACTCCTTTCAGATGCTGATGGCTTGTCCGTCTCTACAGCATCCTACTTAGCATGAAAAGCGAATCCTACTGAAAGAGATAAATCATGGACGGAGAAAAATACCAATGACTTCTATATCAAGAACATACCTTTTGCCTGGAAATGGGTAGAGGAACCCTAAAAGACTTGACCTGCTGTATTGCTACTTCAACAGCCTTACTTCCACCAATAAAATTTGGGTGCGAAGTGTTAATGTAATCCATCTGCAAAAGAGTCAGAGATTCTGAAATATTGAAATGCAACTGATGAAGCAAGTACTTAAGCAAGCCCATGCTAATAAGTTTGAGATATCTAGACTTCAACTTACCTCCATTTCAATGATGTGACCAATCATTGTTTCTGATGGTTCAAGACCATCTCTCAAGAAGTTTCCTATAACTTCATCCATGCGCCTTCTCAGAACAGGAAACCGACGCAGTTCATTAGCTAGACACCGATGGCTAATCTGAAGAGGCAGATAATATAGTTTTCAAGATGGAATTGATGCTGTTAGAAGCCATACAAACATTAGTTCTACCTTTATTAACTCATTATGTATGAATCTGGCACACTGAAGGCTTGGATCTAATAAACGAGCTATTTGCCTCCGGACAAGAACCTCAAATGGTACCTGCATAAATGAAAATAAATCAAAAGCACGACCTAATAAATTCAAAAAATGTAAGGAAATAGTCAAAAGGGAGAATTTATAAGGGATTAAGAAGTAAACAGTAAAGCCTACTTCTGGAACAAAAAGTGCACTTTTAGGACCAGTTGCATTTTGAATTGCAGTTCGAATGTCATCATCCGTCAAGTCATCACAAGGATCAACATCCTGCGGAAAATTTGAATCAAACATCATTTATCTTACAAAACTACATAAATATCACTGATTTTGCATTCCCAGACCATCAGTACATATTAGCCACACGTTAATATCACTAATTTGTCAATGATAATAAATTAAATGGCACCACCAAAATAACCCTTATTTCCCATGTTAATGCAAAAGGAAAAAGTATCTTGTTCTTAAAAGAAGAAAAATCTCAATCTTTTGATATTTGTTCACCTTCATGGTTGCTTTGGATATGATTGAATCTCGTCCATTACAAACTAGTGAACAACAAGATTTGACATGAGATCCGTCACTGAAAGTTTAAGAATAGTTCTTTTAAACACTTTAAATGAACTGGCAAGAAGCATAACATATCTAGAAGAATATAATATAATTAATTACTTGAAAGTACACTCTTGCTTTCACCGGAGCAACTTTATGTACATCCAATTTGAAATCCAACAAAAAATTTGACTTACAGAGTTTTATACAATTTATCGTCTCAGGTGCATTCTTAAAAAGAGAGGGAGGCAAAAGGTGGGTTAACAGCATCAAACTTTCTGGCATACCCATTATGGAATGTTAAAAGCCAAATAATAGCTAAAGCATCTAAGTGCAAGTAAGTCAGTCAGTCTATGCCAATTCAAAACCAGGATCCCTAGGATAAAAAGCTCAATTAGATTGATGTGAATTGGGGGTAAAAAAAGAAGCAGATATCAAGTTAAGAACTTCAAGATCATTTAAGGTCGGAACAGTCATATTCATCTATTTGGAGTCAATCAAAGGAAGCTGATAGAGCAAGGAATTATTTGGCCACCGCTCAATGGAGCATTTCTTGCACAAATGCATCTAGTAATTTCTTATGGAAAAATCGGAAAATTGTTCACAAAATTTTTTCTTTCTATAGGGTTAAAGAACACACCTCTAAGCATTTCACAAAGATGGATTGAAAAATATAGTGAATTCTTGCTCCACCAGACAGCTCAGCTGTTGACATTTCCTCATTTTTTCCCTCTACCATTGATGAGAATGCTGTTCACAACAAGAATATGGCATGGAGTTAACGAGCTTAAACACATACAAAATGGCTTATCATATATACATGAAAGACATAATACAAAATATAGAGCAAGATGAATGAAACAATGTATTAGGAATTAACCTTCACAATATTTTGACAGAATGTTCAGCAACAGAGCCCCCTGACCAGCCTGTTAAATATACAAAAAGTAGGAAACAAGTGCATAGTAGAAAATGAGGAAACAATTGGCAAGGAAACTGGAACAGCACAACTTTAAGTGCAAAATCAGTAGATTCTAAGCCATTTTCAAATGTCAAAATAGACAGCTCTTTTCTGAGATTGGATTGTGAAATATTCTCATACTATCATATAAAAGCAGAAGCAAAAATGCAATTTAGTAATCTGATTTGCAATTTTGGAACATGTATTTGTTGGCCCTACACATCAGAATAAGCACAGATTCAAATAATAGATCCAAATCACAGACTTATTTTGCCAACACCACCAAATGCTTAAGGCAACCTCAGAAAAGTAATCTCCAAATAGACAAATAAAACATACCTTTGATTCGGTAATGTCTCCATAGCTAGCATGTTCCTTTGCAACAGAAACCAAAGCAGTGCTTATACGTGACTTCAATCCCGGAAGTAATGCTTTTATATGTTGCACTAAAATCTGGATAATCAAAATAAGTAAGAATAGACCTCAAAAGCACTCTTGATGAACTATATCATGAACTACGTCACAGTCCTCAGACAAATAATTTCACAACCAGAAGAAATCAAAGAAATCAAGAAACAGTGCCTGATGAGTCTACAGAATAGGTGAACAAGAAAATGGCAATGTGCATTAGCGTAGTGCTGAAACAGAAGAAGTATATGTTTCCAAGAACTTAAAAGAGCTTTGAAAGATCTGCCAGAAATTAAAAGATGCAGCAGTTCTACCTGGTTCAATTTCTTTGCTAACTGAGGAACACCACACCGATCAGCTAGACCATTATATACCTGCATAACAGTATGAATGATACCAAATTTCATCAGTATAATTGGCTTTATTAATAAAATACTAGAAGAAAGATGGAATTCATACCGGATGAGTACGAAAGAATTTCTCCTCAGCTACAAGTGCATCTTTAATACTCCGGTTAAACATTATATCCTGAATGTTTGACAGTATGAAAGACTTTCATGTAATTATCAGCCATAACATGGAGTTACCATTGTAATCTCATTCAGTCGAACAAAATCTCATTGAACAGGCTACAACAAACATATTTTTTTGTCCACGCTAGAAACACCATCAGATCAATAGTACAAGTGAATAAGGAAAAGAAATAGAACTTGATGGTTCAAGCCTTAGCAAATCCAAACCATAAGATACAACACCAATAATTATCATCAGTAGTATGAGCATATAATCTTCAATTTTCATCAGACACATCCGTTACCTCTTGACTACGGTTGACAACACCAACATAACCTAATCGAAGTGGAATTACTTTGCCTTGTAGCAGGTTATGAGCATCAGTACCTCTGTCCATAATGTCCAGCTGTTACCAAAGAAATATGTCAACCACAACATAAAGGCAGTCAGAGCTTGTAGTAGAAAATAATAGTGATGCTTCTATGAACCTTTGTGATTACTCCAATGGTTCTGTTACCTGTTAAGAAAACAATAAGTCCCGAGAATCATTTAAGAGTGATATAAGAAAGCCACTCAGTTCGGGATATCAAATTCAGAACTTACCATCAGGATCAGCATTTCCTGCAATCTGAAGAGCATCTGAGTTTGCTAAATCTGAATTCGCTGGTGTTACGGCAAGAATCAAACAGGTAGGCTTTTTTATGTAGGACATTATCATAGTTCTGATTCGTGCTTCAATATCAGAGGGTTGATCACCAACTGGAACCTTTGTTATACCGGGTAGATCCACAAGTGTTATATCAAGAACATTAGGTGAAAAAATCTTCAAACATATCTGCTTATCTGAGACTCCTTTGTTACCCCCTACTTCCTTGTTTGTCTCAGCCTATAGCAAATCCAGAATTAGATAACATTAAAAAAAAAAAAGGAATGATCATCAGCGTTAAAGGTTTATTTTGGAGCAAGCCAGCATTCAACCAACCATACCTAAATGCAGCATCTACAATCCCTCTTGAGACCAACACTAAAGATTGTCAACTTGTAGGACAACCTTATATCATAATTGATAGTTTGTGCATTAATAGTCAAGTAAAAGTAATCTATTCCAATTCAGTTCATTACTCCCCTTCACACATGACACTACTTTTTAATCTACCCAAAAGGCTGCAGCAATATTCATTCTAAGAAAGTACATCAGTGCCAGTATTGACATTTTTAGGCTTGAGCCCCTATCCCTTATATATCATAAATTACCGTCACCAATCAAGGAGAAAAAAATCAAAAGAATAGAGCATTGACACCAAGCCGAGAAAAATAGCCTGAGGGATAGTACTCTAACATTTCCATGCCACACAGCATTACGACTACTAAGTGAAGATTCACAAAAAATAGCATCTTAGAGATTCCTTTTAATTTTGTCCAGAAGCAATTAAAAGACATAAAATTTTCAGGCCTTCCCACAATTCCAGGGCTTCATCCTTATCATAAACTTAATGAAGATACAACTACTTCCAGCATATCCTTGGTAATCATAATATGTAATCATGAAGAAAGCAAGCCTTCATCTTTTATCCCTAAAAATATTTAAACACGAAACAAATAATTTTGCCTCTTCCAAACCTCAGAAACAGAAAGAAATTTACAGATCCAAATATTCATCGAAAATTATATCAAACGTTTTCAATCCTATTTGTAGGATTTAACAACACAATTAAAGCCTATATTTTGCAATCCTTCAAGAAGTACATGAAATTTAAAAAAAAAAACTAAAATTTCACTCCTAATCTATCTCACTTCATTTTTAACCGTTAAAATGGTACAAATCGTCGCAAAAGTTTACCTGGATTTCTCTGCGAATCTCGGAGAAATCATAAAACCGTTTTCCAGGAAGATGAAGGAACTCTCCCCACTCCTCCTCAGCTCCATCAGCCCTCCTCTTAGTTTGGAGAAGCTGAAGAACCAAAGGCCGCCGCGTGCAGATATCGTTGCCACGAGGCAAGAAGTCTCTTCCGACGAGCGCCTCCAGCACACTGGACTTTCCGCTGCTTTGACTTCCGACCACCGCCACCTGCGGCAGCTCGATCGTTGACTGACTCCCGAGCTGAGCGAAAATGTCTTGGAGCTTGTTCACTATCGGGATCACAGAGGAACCAAGGGGAGCGGCGTTGGATGCCGTAGAACGCGGCTGTGACGGCGAAGATGACGTCGACGCGTCGGCCATTGACGGTGATCGATCAGTGAGCTTGGGTGAAACCTTAAGGCTCTAGAGTTTTTCTTTTTCTTTTCTTTTCTTTTTTCGTTATAGAGTCCGTGCGAATTGCGATTGGGGGAGAAGAAGTGTGGATCGTTGGAAAGTCTAGAACGAACGAACGAACGGTAAGATAATTTCTATTGTTTTAAATTATTAGCGTTCCACAATCATAATATGTATTTCTAAAATAGATCAAAAAAGTTAAGTATACTTAGTACCGATAATATGTTTTTACAAATATGAAATTGAGATATTTGTACTTTTTAGGAATAATGTGATATATGTAATATGTTTATGATAGATTCTATTTTGATAAGGAACATGGCATTTTTACTTGGAATAGATTCTATTTTGATAGCGTTGAAAAAGTACTATCTTATTATTAAAAGGTTCAATATAATTATCCTTTTTAAATCAAATTTTAATATAATTGTCCTTTTTTTCTTTTTGAATGGTAAATATTTAAAAAAATATATAGTGTGAATCAAACCGATATTTGAATAAAAATTGAGATATTGATACAAGTTCTTTCCTTGATATTATATATAAGATAATTTTGACTTTTTTTAAAGTATTAACGTTCCACATTTATAGTATATCTTAATCATAATTCTCTTGTGTTACAAGAAATTGTAGTTTAAAATTATTTTAATATGATACAAAAAGTTATGATTCATAGAGATTAATGTATTGAGTATAACAATTTTTGTGGATTTATATCAATGATTTATATCAATTAATCCCTAACTTATACAACACCATATATTGATAACTTTATACAACAACATACTAAACTAGGAATATATTGGTATTTTTAATGTTTCAAGAAATAATCATAATTCTCTTAAATTTAAAAAAATAATTTTAAAATTATCAAGAAAAATTTTAGTTTTTCAAATTTTGAAAAAAAATCTTTCTCTTATATTTTTATTAAAAATGGGAATTGAACACGTATATATAAATATTATAAATAAATTAATCAAATATTATTAATATGAAAATTCAATTTAAATTCAAAATCTAACTCAAACTAATTAAATTTAATATAAATTAATAATTTATTGTAATGTTTTAAATTATTAATTTATTACAATAAATTATTAATTTAAATCAATTTTAATTAATTCAAATCAAATTTAAAACTTCGGTTAAATCACCATGTTAATAGTATTTTGAGTAGTTTACGTGTGTTATTTTTGTTAAGGTGGGTTAAATAATCACGAGAGGGGCCAGATAACATGAGTGAAATTTCAATCTCATCGTACCCATTTTGTTTCCCTTCAACTCTTTCTTTAAAACAATTTCCTTCTCATCTTGAAAAAATTCTCTCTAATAAAATAGCAAACTTTGCAGAAATTATCCACTTACCCGGAAACAATAAAATCCATGATATCCCGCTGCTCTTATTATGCCAATATAGTTTATACCACAGGTTTTGTGGATCATTATGCAAAAAGGTTTTCTAAAAAGTATATTTTGTTATTATTTTTAAATAAAAGCCAAAGAAAAATATTTTCTCAAAAACTAAAAATAAAAAATTAAGGCTTTGATAAATTTTTAAAAAATTAATTAAATCATACAAAAATATGTATCTATATTTATTCAAAAATCTCAAAATTTAAATGATAATTATTTTTATTTTAAAATTTTGCTCTCACTCATAAAAATCAAGCCTTACTTCGTTTTCAATCATTTAAAAATACTATTGAAATTTTTACATCAATATTTGTACAATGTATTTTTCTTGGTGATATCTAACAAACTTATTTATTTAGATATATTTTTATATCAATTAAATAAGTTTTTGTCATTATAATTAGTCTTTAGAGAATTATTTAATTATTACGTGAATTATTGTGTCTTATATTTAATTTGTATTTATAGGAGTAAAAATTGTTCTATTTTGATTTAACTGTGACAAATTAATTTTTTTTGAATAATTAATACTATTTTATTTATAATTTTTATCGTAAGGTATTCGGAAAAATTAGACTTAAAAAAGATTGAGATAGTAGTCCAAAACACAAGCAGAAGAAAAAGAAAACGCAACAAAATAGCAGACCAAAACGACAGCGTGTGGAAGAGAAATGAAGGAAAGCTTGCGGGTCTGGAAAAGAAAAACGCAAGGAAACGTGAGTTTTGAGTGAATAGTAGTAGTGGACCATGAAATTAAATTGTCACATCAGTTAGGAAACGACGACGTGGGGGAGAAATGAGGAGAAGGTGTGTGCGTGGGTAAGAACAACAACCCAAAAAAAACGACGGCGTGAAATGGAGGCGGCAAAGGGCTTTGATGAATAGTGAAATGGACCAAAAGTTAATTGGTCACATCATGAAATAGGAAGGGAGGCGGCAGTGTGATGTGTTGTGTGTGTGCGTGGGTTGGAGGTGCGGCATTGGTGACCAACATGAGAGGCGCGAGTTGAGAAGTGAACAGCAAAGTGGAAACAAACTTAAATTGTCACATCAGTATGTTGCTCCACCAGAGAGCTCAGCTGTTGACATTTCCTCATTTTTTCCCTCTACCATTGATAAGAATGCTGTTCGCAACAAGAATATGGCATGGAGTTAATGAGCTTAAACACATACAAAATGGAGTACCATATATAAATGAAAGACATAATACAAAATATAAAGCAAGCAACATGAATGAAACAATGTATTAGAAATTAACCTTCACAATATTTTGAGTAGAAATATCTGTTTGGCCAGCGCTTTATTCCTTACGGGTTGACCCGGTGCGAGCAAAGATTAGTCTGAAAGTGGATAGCTTAAAGACACCTTCTCATGAGTTGAGATCCTCCTAAGATACCTCATTAGCTTACAAAAAAAATATTTTGACCGAATCTTCAGCAATAGAGCCCCCTGACCAGCCTTTTAAATATACCAAGAGTAGGAAACAACTACTTAGTAGAAAATGAAGAAACAATTGGCAAGGACACTAGAGCAGCACAACTTTAAGCACAAAATCAGTAAATTGTAAGCCATTTTCAAATTTCAAAATAGACAGCTCTCTTCTGAGATTGGATTGTTAAATATTCTCATACTATCATATAAAAGTAGAAGCAAAAATGCAATTTAGTAATCTAATTTCCAATTTTGGAGCATGTATTTGTTGGCCCTACATATCATAATAAGCACATATTCAAATAATAGATCCAAATCATAATAGACGTATTTTGCCAACACCACCAAATGATTAAGGCAACCTCAGAAAAGTAATCTCAAGATAGACAAATAAAACATACCTTTGATTCGGTAATGTCTCCATAACTAGCATGTCCCATTGCGACAGAAACCAAAGCAGTGCTTACACGTGATTTCAACCCTGGAAGTATTGCTTTTATATGTTGCACTATAATCTGGATAACCAAAATTAGTAAGAACGACCTCAAAAG
>JAJMLV010000229.1:73023538-73040271 GCA_027123465.1 Erythroxylum coca
AAAAACGTGACACTTAGGATTGGTGTTAGAAGTGCGTTTTTGAATAACAGTTAGCAATTAAACTTTATAATATATATGTAATGAGGTTCTGTACCATTTGGAAAAAGGTTCTGTAACATTCATTTGAATCTAGTTTTGAAGGTTTACATCTAATTATATAGAGTCGGTACGGTAAAGGTTAATAATTTATATTTGATCATTGATTCTTGTAGAGTCCTCCATCGAAGACAAAATTTAAGGATTCGCGTCACTCATTCTTGTATGATCCGTGCGTTATATATATCTATAAGAACCGGGAAACATAATAAAATAGCATCAAAAGGCGTGCAATTGTAAGAAATTGCAGATCACCTGCACTGAAATTGACAAGCTTATGAAACTCAAGTAAGTCAGCAAATGATCCGATGGCAAGCACTTCATAGGTTTTAACTTTAACCGATTCCTACGACCCTCCACTTCGAGTTCTACTTATATGAATATGGGAGTATGATCCTCCACTTTGTGCAATTGTGTTCCGACGTCTGCCACTTGACTATTTGTCTTTGGCATAGACATTGCACCTAAGCACAGCCTATCGCAGAAACCAACAAGAAAAAGAACAGTGCAAATGTTTCTTCAGGTACTTTCAGGCAAGGTTTCTTCTTTTTTCTGTGGTTTCTGACCACCACCTTTTTCTCTTGTGAAGTCAAATTAATTTGGCTACAAAAACTAAGGACTTCCGACATAGATAGTTTCTTTATTGGACTAGAGTGAGTTTTGGTACAAGTGCAACACACCTAGGCATATTGGACTAGAGTGAGTTTTGGTACAAGTGCAGTGCAATACACCTAGGCATCATTACCAAATACTACAAATTAAAGCGTGAAATTGGGGGGCAAGGCCCGAATCTCGGCCATTGAAAGAGCGACTATTGTCATGACTCTGATACTATACGCAAAGTGAAATGAAATGCCTAGTGGGGAGTTTTTAATGCTATCTGACTAACTAAAGGCTAAAGCATATTCCTTTACGTCGCTTCTCTATAAATCAGCACTAGCTAAATTAAGGCGTGTGTTTTGTCTTCCGAATACATCTTGTACACTTGTATGGATCTTAAAATCAGCACTAGCTAAATTAAGGCGTGTGTTTTGTCTTATTATATTTAATGAATCTCAGTCATTTATTTATGTGAGTTTCATTTAGGTCCTGCGTGAGTCCTGCAAAATAAATGACTGAGATTTAATGAGACAGAAAAAAACAGGATAATATTCCCGGTGAGAGTTAGGGAAAAGGAAATTTCATATTTAAATTTAATATACGCTAATTTAACTTTTCTATTATGTGGAAACCAAACTAATAATGATAAAAAAGGAAAACCCTTTAACACATGTTTGGACAGTTTCTTTTATTAACGGCACTATTTAGATAACTTTCTTCAACTCCTGGAAAATCCAAAAACACCAAACATTCCAAATGCCGCGCCAATAGGTCTAGTCTGACAGAACCTGACAGACAAGACAAAAAAAATCAAAACACCGAGACACTGCAAAATGAAAAACATGGAGACCACGCACGAGCAGCGGCAAATGGTTTCTTTCCCAGGCTTGGGCAACGAAGTAGAATAGAGTCACCGTCATCCTCCCTGGTTGTTGTGTTCCGACGGATGGCCACGTTGCTGCCTCCGCTGATTGTTGCTTCTGCCGGAACCTGCCGCCCTTGACGTCTCTCTTTCTTCGGTTGATGGAGATAAAGGAAAAGGAAAAAAGATGTTAGGGTTTTCAGTCAGATTATGGGCTGGTTTCTGAATGGGACTGGATCAATTTCAGTGGGCTAATAAAGACAAGACTATGGGGCATCTCTTGAAGTTGAGCATAGGTTATATAATTAAAAAAAAAGAAAATAAATGGGCTAAGAAAACAGATGGACCAAGTCTTAAAATGCTTGGGCTGTTATTTTGGTCCTAGTAAAAATAGTCGAATCTTATAATATGTTGAGCCGAAAAATAAAATAGCATATGGACTAATTTGGACTTTAAACTATTTTTTTATTACGTACTATGTTTAAGTAAATTTAGAAATAAGTTTCTAAATTCATATACTTTATACCCTTGACTTTAATAATAAGTTTATAAACAATTTTTCAATTATAAAATTGATTAGCTCAAATTTAATTAGAATAAGTTTCAACTTGATTTAAGTCATAATAAAATACACACACACACTCACACATAAAATAAGCTTATTAGTTCAATAATAATAAGAATTAGAAATAAGTTTCTAATTCAATTAACATTAAAAATATTCAATACCAATAGAAATGAGTTTCTAATTGAATCAAAATTCTTTAGATGTTAAATTAAATTAGAAATATGTTTCTAAGTAAATAAATTTAATTAATTAGAGTTGTGAGCTATATTCTAAGAGCAAGGCTCCTTGTTGTGTTAGTAAAATAATTCATTTATGTATATGTATTTGTATATACGCCTTTGGTGCTTGAAAATTTGCTTTTCAACAGAATGTTAATTATTTAAAGGATGCCCAGATTTCTCCATACTGTAACATCCATGAAAAGTGTCATCCTTATGTTAGTGAAGTTATTCAATATGTGCCTGGTACATGCAGAAGACCTAACACAACACGTGATTGTAGGTAGAATTATCTACCTTTGGATTTATTTCCTTTTCCTTATTTAACAATGGAGCAATATTATGAAAAAGTAAGAAATAATCTCACATTGCATTATCTATGATGGAAACTGAATTTGTAGCGTTTTCAATAGTAGTAGAAGAAGCTGCATAACTTCTTCGCTTCTTGGTTCATTTAGGAGTTATTAAAAGTGAAACTTATCTAATGTCTATCACCTGCGATAGTCAATTAACAATCACTTATACAAAAAAATCCCAAATTTCATTGTAAAACCAAGCATACAAACACCAATTACAATTACGTGAAATATATAATTACATAAGGAGAGTGAAAATGAAATATATATCTACAAGAGATATAGTCGTAGATCCAATGATAAAGCTAGTTTCTTGAGATTTTTGTATATTGGGCATATGAAGTCACTAGGCTTACGTAGATATTGAAATGTAATAAGAAACATTTCACTTTGTATCTTCATTTATTGTAATGTCATATTTAAATGAGATTGACTTTCTCATATAGGAAATTGGCTTTTTCAATTTGTGGTCACTAGAGATGAAACATGTTTAAAGTTTATTATCTAGGTGATAATTGAGAGAGAGAAACTGAAAACATAATTGTCACCTAAAATTATAAGGAAGTAGGCATAAAGTGATTAGATGATCACTATATCTATCTTAAGTTGCTAGATGCAAGTTTTGAAAAATTCTTTTTAGAATAGATAACTGAACTCAAGTTCAATATTCAGTATATTTGAACTAACATCTATACATATTTTTGTGAATGAAAGATCATAAAACAAAGTAAATATAAGTCAATACCACACAACATGACTCAAATCATATATGAAAGTATGAGAATAAAGGGATTAATGTAAGTTATCAGATCTCAACTTACATTGCGTGAGACCCTTGAGTTTAAGGTGCCTATTAAATACACTCAAAACTTTTGATGTTAAGGTACATTGTTAAATTCATTAAGCCACTAACTTTGAGTAAGAGAATTGAATACATTTATAACATGATAAAATAAATGTGATCAAAGGAGATTGAAATGTCAAAGATGACATAGGGTATAACATATAAAATCTACTCAAGGATCGATTCAATAATTGTAATGTCATATATTCTTAACAAATATGTGACTATGAGCTCTCATGGTATGCTAGTTGCACTGGTTATTAAATAAGTATGAGAAATTGCAAAATGTTGATCATCTAAACCCATCATATGTGAGTGGGAGATGAAGACTATTAAACACACGTTACACACCTAATTGTTTAAGATACAACATTTAATATTAACTGTTAAAGAGCATTTAAAGTTTTAAATGTAATACAAAAATAATTTAAACTTCTTAAAGATAAGAACAAGAATGTAATACATAGTTTAGGCAAAATAAAATTGGTGAATGCTTATATGTTCTCTTCAAAAGATCCTTTAAGATGTGGACACTATAAACTCATGCTAGTAAGTGATAAGTTTCAACATGCATATGTTTTTTAAAGATCCTATTGTTTATCTATATTTTATCTATGTATAAGATAATATTTCTTACATATACTTCAGAATTAACTATCTAAAATAAGGTAGAGTCTGATTTTCATTTCATCTTGCTTTCCTTACACTTATTCTTTGTATGAGCAAGTGTAAGAAAATCATTTGATGTAGCAGAGACCAAGATTAAGCCTTATTGTTAAAAGCTCAATATTCCTTATTTAGATTGATAATATCAAGTCTCTTGATATGATATAATACTTTACTTCTAATGGATTTTCACAATTAATATATATATATAGAAGGCCATTTTTTTTAATAAATGGCTCTCATAATTAGTAGAAAATATATCATTGCTATTCGCTAACAATTTTCAACATTATTACTTAGAAGTTCTCAATGATTATAAAAATTATAGGACGATATAATAGTTTAAGAATCCTACAAACTTTTTAAGACTGCATTTCAATTTATATGTCTGTAAATATTTATATATTTTGCCTCACAAATTCACATGATTTTGAACTTCCCTACTTAATTGAAAAGAAAATGAAATAGGATTATTTTACAAAATAGAAAATTCTTATTTTGTTTGACAATGTAAAATAATGTCCCATAAAAATATTTACATTTTATCCAACTCCAATTTCCCCATTTTAAAAAGGTACACATTGAATTTAATAGGGGGAGGATTGCTTGGGAAATAAACTGCTCTAACCTCTTTCTAATTTCCTATTTTACCCTTTCAAACTTTCCTAAAGCTTTTGAGTTTAGTTAGATTCCTTTGTCATTCATCAAAATTCACCTTCATTGTTGTGTCTAAGCATTTCTTTTGACACCTCTCTTCTATTATGTTTTCTCATTTTCTCTCTTTTCTATGGATCAAACGTCTTCTGTGTAGGTGGTTGTATAAGAAGTTAGGGATCCCTCAACGTTTGACAAGCCAAGATACTTACAAACTTTTATTGCCCCTTTTCCCTATAAGGGTCCCTAAGTTGCCTCCCACAATTAAATTACTTTAATAAGGAACAATAAAGTAGATAAACACTTTGGTGGATTTTTTTTTTACATATAAAAGGATGGCTTTCCCTGTAGGTCATCGTTGGGCTATGAAAAACTGGTCAAAATCATGTTTGGAGAGTATTTTATTAAATGAAGATGACTTATATCTTAAATTTTATAGACTTAAGTAGTATGTAATGGATTTTAGAATCAGGAATATGCTTAAAGAACATATATCTTAATCATATACCTTTTTGGATTAGATTTCATGGGTTATCCCTTAAATGTTAGATAACTGAGGGATTGAGTCACTTGGCTAGTGCAATTAAAAGACTCCTCTATTTCGATGAAATGATAGCCATCGTAAAGAGGGTTGGATATGCAAGAATTTGCATATAAGTTAAGCTAAACACTTACCTACCTGATACTTTGTCTATCATGAGCTTAGGGGAACATGGTGAACTACTTAAAAGATTTCAAATAGGAGTTGTAGATGAACTTCTTAAGCTCCAACCCAGTTTAGAACTTGGTGAAGTTTCTATAGCGAGGAAGAACATAATCCCTAAGGAAAATAGGAAAGCCTTGGAACCTCGAGAAGAACAATTGAGAGGAGAACTCTCTTGAAGCTACCTTAGGGACATAACCATAAACAAATATGATTACTAAAAGAAAACAAGGCAAGAAATCCAAGAAGAAAGGGTTGATAACCCTTCAATCTTCCTCATGATCTTAACATGGAATGTTGGGGGCATGAATTACCAAAAAAATAAATAAATCAAAGATTATCTAAATTTAAAAAGAATTTTTATAGTTAGAACATTAGAGACAAATATAAAAGATGTCTTTGATTATTTAGACATATAATCATTGGAAAGAATTGAGAATTCATATGTAACCATCAATCTTATCATCTTAGTCGAATAATAGTGGGATATAATCCCAATATAGATAAAGTCACTTAATAATTGGCATCTGATCAATTCTTTCACTGACAACTTGAAATCGCCCTTGTTTATGTTTCCAACTTTGGGTTTGAAAGATCTAAGCTATGGAATGATCTAAAATCATTAGGGAAGTCTATTAATAAGCCTTGGATGGTAGCTGAAGATTTTAAATACACTCTTTTCTCCTAGGAGTCTAAAGGAGATAGTCAAAGATGTAGAAGCAAGAATGACGGCTTGCAAAATTATCCAAGCTTTTCTCTTATGTAGAAGCAGGAATGATAGCTTGCATAATTATCCAAGCTTTTCCCTTCTCTCATACCTGAGCTATAAGGGAGCTTATTTTACATGGAGTAATATATAGGGAAACAGATGGATGATTGGAAGTTATATCGAGCATTAGTAAATCCTTTATGGCTCCCTAATTTCAGATCTAGTTCAACATATTTTAATCAAGCTATTTGCTTATATTATACTCCTATAGATGTATCCTTAAGCGTTGGAACTGGTTATGTGAATTTTCTATTTAGGTTCAATAATTTTTAAACTAAATTTGAAGGCTTTAATGATGCAACATAAGGGTACTAAACATCTAAGTCCATGGCTATGATTCCTTCAAAGTGGTGAAGAAACTTAAGAATGTTAAATTAAAGCTCAAGAAGTTGCATGCCTCAAAGATCAAGAGCACTTATTTGGCCATTACAAATGCTAGGAATGCATTATACTCTGTCAATTGATAAGCTTGTCTATTTCCCAATGATTGCTCTATTAAAGCTAAGGAGAAAGAGGCCATAAATTCTTTATCTCAAGCACTTGATAACTATAACTCTTTACTCAAGCAAAGAGTAAAAGTGAACTAGCTCAAGGATGGTGACAAAAATACCAAGTACTTCTATAACTCAATCTCATGTAGGTGAAACATTAACAAAATCTGCTCTTTAAAGGCTATAGATGGTATAACCATTGATAAAAATATTGACATAAAAACTCTACTGTCGATCATAAGATTTAATATGTACTCCCTCCCAATCTAATTCACACTCATTAGAGCTTAAAATCTTTATCAATGACTCAATCCCTTAGGATTAAAAGATCTTCTTTTCGAGACCTTTTAGTGAAATGGATGTTAGAAATGCTTTGTTTAGCCTTAAACCTGAAAAATCACCTAGTCTATATGACTTTAATATTTTTTTTTCTTTCAAAGCACCTAACATCTCATAGGAAATTTGATCACCAAGCCTATTTTGGAAATTTTCTCAGGTTTTATGCTCAAAGAACTAAACAAGACTTTTGTCTGTCTTATTCTTAAGAAACACGATCCTGAATCCTTGAATGAGTATAGGTCCATCTCTTGCTGCAATGTGATCTACAAAATTATCTCTAAAATGTTTGCTAATAGGCTCAAAATCTCACTAGAAAGTATCGTGAGTAAAAGTTAAGAGGCATTCATAAAAGGTAGGAACATTGGTGATAGTTTAATTTTAGTTCAAGATCTCTTTAAGAGGTACAAACGTAAGAGATGGATGAGGAGTTGCTTAATAAGGACCGACTTTAGGAGGGGTTTTGATTATGTGAATTGGAGATTTATCTTGGATTCCCTAATTGCATTTGGCTTTCTAGAGCAGTTTGTTGCTTAGATTCATGGTTGTGTTTGTATTACTTCTTTCTCCATATTAGTCAATGATGACCCCGCTTATTCTTTCTAAGGGACTAAATGACTTCACCAAGGAGACTCAGTCTCGTAAGGTCTTAATAAGATTAATTACTCATAGAATTGATCAAGATCACAACTTTAGGTTTCAATTTCATTGCTAAAAACTGAAGTTGTTAAATCTATTCACTAATGATTTTGATTTCCATATTCCTTTCTCACTTTTTATTCATTAACTCTAAATGTTAAAGGGTAACAAAAAGCAACAAATTAGCTGTAAATTAGGGATTTTTTATATTTAGTTTTTCTTGGTAGAGAGTTCTTATCCTATTCGTAAGGAGCAATTAGTCTCGGTCATGTTTATCTCACAATCAAAGTTAGACAGTGTGAGTGATATGAAAGTTTTCAATTATTGTGACAATTATACATAGATATGTCGTAAGAAAAAATCACAACAACAAAATCATGCTAATTAAAAAAAAAAACTAAAGCTCAATACTACAACTGCCATGATATGTACAATTTTCAATCATGATAGGTACCCTCTTACAGGAAATTGTAAAAAGAGTCACCTAAGGTTTAAAAATATTTTTTAAATAAATTGCAAAATGCAGATATCAATATAATTAATTCAAAGTAACTGAGAAGGACCCTAATGGATAAAGTATATGAAGATGAGACAGTGACTACTATGTAAAGTGTTAGAATTATATGTAATGTATTATTGATCACCACCCAACATTTTAAACTTTTAAGTTAGAATGATGTCTTATTAAGGCATCAAAGCTTTGTGTAATTAAGAGACTGCAAATTGAAGTTATGTCATTCTCATTTTTTTTAATATGTGAATATTGTATTTGTTTATATGAGGAGGTTTGTTAGGATAATATATGATCTATTTTTGGCTCAGTTTTGAATTGAATGATTTTTTTGCACAAAAATGATAGCCATATTTTCAGGCCATGGTAGGTCCACGTATGTTTTATATAGATATATATAAGATGGCACATGGTGGCGAATAGGTGTTGAAACCATCATATCCGGAGTGATGAAGAGGGCGGGAGGCTAATGATAAACCATATCCAGCATCAGCCCTGATTCTCTTGCCTTTCACGAAAGTCAACGGCTTTTGATTTCATCACAGAGGGAATACATTTATATATAAAAAGAGATATCATATTCCATGAGTGGATGAGAAGACTAAAGGGTAATGCATGCGTGGACGAGGAAAATCATTCAATGGGTAACCATAACCTGTGGATTGGGAATATATTCTTTCAGGTTTCCGCTGCTATAAATGGGAATATGTTTGCAAATAGACATGTAAATCCAGTGAAGCATGCATGGACTGAAGAGGAAGAGAGATCTAACATGAAACTAATGGCCTTGTTTACAAGCCAAGGATGAATTGCCTGCAGCTATCAGCAGTTCATTCTCCAGGCAATTCAACTTGGCTAACTTGACAAGATTTTATTCTCATGCTAGGCCTTCTCTTCTTCCCTAACACTAATTTAGGCCACTTACTGGTTTTACTTTATTGCTAAGTAATGTTTTCCTAATTCCAGTGAGATCACTTGATGAGTGCTTAGATATAGACGGAGAGTTGTTTAGTAGCCATGAATGACTTGCCCACTCCATCCAAAGAATTGTTTGCTGCAAAACCCTTTGTTGGCTTTGGCCGAGTCAACTTGGCTATTTAGCAATCTCTTATCGTCTCCATGCAGTCACGCTTAACCAAGATACTCTCTTTATCCCAACATCTTTAGTTTGCATAAACATATAAATATTCTCGCATCCAATTGGTGATTGATTTTTAGAAGGAAAATGATTATGAAATTGTTTAGTCATGATCAGCTCCTAATTAAATTAAAGAAAAAAATAAAGACTTTCATTTTCTATATGTATATGTTTTAAGTGACTATTGTTGGTCCAGAGTTTCCTCCGCGACTCCTAATTTAATTTTGCAGCAGTAGTATTGTCGTTTCATGTTTCTTGCTGTATAATTCTGCTCAACAAGCGGAAAGGCCAACTTGATTCATCATGCTCAATGCTCGAAAGGCAACCGCCCGCCCATTACTTGAGCTCCTAGGATATGATTTGAGCTCACACCGCCCACCTTTTCTTCAACACCCTTTTGGCCTCATACAAATTAGATTGGATCATACTTCCAATTTATAAGATCAAAATATTAATGTACATATTAACTTATTTTTCTCTCTATCTCAATAAAGTTCATGAATTAGGTGGTTCTTTTGGCATCATTTACAAGCTTAAGTATTCCTATAACAGGGTAAATCAGCAGACTTTGGCTCGCTTAGACCTATGAAACAAATATTCAATTAATGAAGCTTTTATTCTTAGATAAATCAAGAAGAATGTTACATGGTTGTGGTATAATAATTGGAGCTCAAGGGAACCAAAATCTTTCATCTCAAACATATTCTGAAGTCTTAGGCTAAAGTGAAGGAATTTATGAAAGACAATGATTAATCTATCATGCTTAGGGGCTTCATTAATATCTCTATCTTATTTATGTACAAGCTTGATCAAATCCTAGAGGATAATTTTCTTTGCCTAAAAAGTTATCCTAATATCTATGCCAATAGATCATGCTATAAGGTGATTAGGGGACAAAGAGGTGGTAACTTGCAACCAACCTAACTTGGTTCAAGCATAACTGGCCTAAAGTTGCATTCATCAATTAGTTTGTTAGTTTATGCCTTACAACCAATCGAATAGTTATAGTTTAGTGACAAAATAATTTAAAGATATTTTTTATCTTGTACGTATTTAAATGTATAAGAAAAATTCCATGAGATAAATATGCTTTGTAATTGAAATTATGATAAGATTATAATTATGATATTCATATTGTATTTATATATTATCCCTAAATTATTCCTAGTCATCGTTCTATTGAGATTGAATATTAATATAACGTAAAAAGATTAGCACATGTTATGTTTTTTCTTGTGAAGGAAGTAATCAACTCATAAACTAAAGTATAGAGATATTTAAACAAACATGTGAGTGCTTGTTATAGAATAAATTTACTAAACTGACCCCATATAAGAAATCTATTTAGAACATTACTTGTATCTCTATCGAAATTTTTATTGTGATGATTTTACAAGTGATCATTTGACTTGATATCTTTAAAGTTATCTTGTATAAGGATTGCTATGTTTTGATACTACTTATAACTTATTCAAGTCAAGGATAGTTCATTCAGTAGTCATTGGATATAACGTGAACTATATAGAGGTAACTAAGTGGTTAAGATATGATTCATCACCCTAAAGTAATTAGAAAAAATGTTTCATTTTTCTTGATTAATATTTATTTAAGAAATTCTTGGATAAAATGGAATGATGTTTTATAAATAGTTTATAAGTGTCATTAATTGAATCAAAAGCTAATGATAGAGAACAAATATGATTGCATTCAAAATAAAGCAGATATTAATTTTATGCTCTATACCTAATCAGAACATATATGATGAAAAGATTGAATTATACAAAAAATAATACACAAAAAGCTCAATCAAACATATTTTGGCATTTCTAAAAATTTGAGTGGTTATAATGTGTTGCTAGATATCAATCTTGATTTATTAATATAAATTGTTTAATTAGAGAATTAAAAATAAATTAAAATAATTTAATTTATCATTTTCAACATATTTGAGAATCTATTAAATTTCATATAAAGAATGGGTTGAAGAGAGCAATGATATTTTAATCAAGTTGGACTTAATTGTAAAATTTGAAAAAAATTTATAATTAAATTTGAGATATTTAATACATAAGAATCAATATAAGATATTAGATCTTATTTAGGAAAAAATGATATTTTATTAGAATTATTTGTAATTCAAATTGTAGTTTAATTGAAATTAGAATTTAATTTTAATTAAATTATTAAAATATCTAAAATTTATTATAAATAGACTTAAACTTTAATGGAGCTAACACTCTTTGCCTAAACTTCTTTGTAATAATGTCAGAGTTTTTTCAACACATTCTGTGAATACTGTTAGAGACTAAATATTTTTGTGACTACAGTGATTAAGATGAGTTAGTTTCTGAAACGGTTTGAAGTATATGATCAGAATATGATTAAGTTTCATAATAAGGTATGGATTATAATTCTTACTTTATTATGATTTATGTGTTAATTATATATAATTCTAGTGATCTTGGCTTTCGAAAAATCAAAATATAAAAAAGTTTTGTAATTATTTCACTGCGATTATAACTATATCTTTTCCCGATTTTCCAATAGTGATATCAGAGGTAACTTTTAACTATATAATTTGATTAAAATCACTTAATTTTAATTGATTTGATAATATTGAGGTTTAAAACTACTGCTTAGTTTTAATCTTCTAGAAATTAATTGATAAATCTCGTATGCCTCTTTTCTAAAAAATAAATATTCAAGCCTCCCAAGCTGTTCGCTACTTTTGAAAATTGTTTGATTGAATAAAAAAAACATCACTTGCTCCTTAATTTATGTTCTGCTTCTAGAATATCTTACTGCATGCTTCTTCCTTACTTTATAGTTTACGGAAAATTAAAATTGCTAACTCCTATAATGGAAACTTTCTATACACGATTTAAAACTTGGTGTTATTGGGTTTATTGAATAAGCTTTGGTAGCTTGCATCGCCACTGGTGAGTCGGCCTCCGTCGTGGTTATGTCACCACTAATCAAGGACGACAATCACCCAAAAAGTAGTAGTAAATCGCTACTCGTGAGGGACAATAATTCGCGCGCAAGAGGAAGTGACACAGACAGGACAAGAGTCGTTTGAGAACCAAGGATGCAATGTTGCTTGACAACAAAGGGAGCAGTGGTGATTTTCCAAAATAAACCTAATATGGAAAATCATGGGGTGTGTACATAGGACCAACGTGTCTGTCGACCGATGCTACTGGCTCGTGCAATGCTTGAGATTAACTAGGATGCATGCGCCAGACAATCCCCACATTTTTATTTGAATTTACATATTTTAAGTCTTAATTTTAATTAAATTTGCTTGCATAAGATTAAAATTAGTTTAGATCACTAATAAATTCAAAATTTGTTTTTAAAGAGATATTTTATTAGCAATACTTTATAATTTAGTTTAATTTTTTAAGGAATTGAATTATTAAATTAAGTTAATTATCAAATTAATAACTAAAATCAAACAATATTTAAAAAAATTATCTTTCATTATTAGAATTTTTTAGATAATTAATATAATACAACTATGTTAATGATGATGATGATTATAAGAAGAAGAAGAAGAACAACAACAACAACAACAACAAAAAAAAGGCTAGGAAAAAGCATAGGCTAAATCCTTAAGAAGTAAGTACTATATAATAAAAAGTTTAAGTAACACACAAGAGGACAATGCTACAAGACCTGTGGAAAAGGTAAGGATCTCTTTATTAAAGATTTTTTATTTGTATCTTAGTATCCCTAAAGTTTTCTCTTGCGGGTTGTGTCCCTTGTAAGTTCCAGCAGTGTCATATCATTTTGTATCACCTCCTCCCAATTTTTCTTAGTCCTATCTTTTTTTTTTCTCTTATATTTTTTAAGTATAATCTTCTCGCATCTTCTCACTGGAGTATTTGAATTTCTCATTTTAACATGTTCAAATCACCTAAATTTTTTCACTAATATTGGCCACCTTTAATTTATCTCTCACCATTAGATTCCTAACTTTATCTCTTCTAGTAATGTTGTAAATACAACTTAGCATCATCATCTTTGTCACTATTAACTTATGACTGTATAATTGTTTCACGAGCCAACATTTTGCCCCATATAGAGTATGATCAACCTAATTGCTAAATGATAGAATTTACCTTTAAGCTTGAATGATATCTTCTTGTCACATAAAACTCTTGATGCACTTCTCTATTTAAGTCATCTTGATTTAATCTGGTGAACTATGTTTTCATCAATCTCTCTATTGCTTTGGATGATGAATCCTAGATACTTAAAACACTCCTTTTGTTGTATAACTTTGGAATCAATCTTTACTTCCACATCGGTAGCCACCCTATGGCCAAAGAGTTATACTCTACGTACTCACTCTTAGTCCTACTCAATTTAAGACCCTTCAACTCTAACGTATTCCTCTAAAGTTCAAGCTTGACATTGACATTTTGTTTTGACTCATCTATTAAAACAATGTTATCAGCAAATAACATACACCAAGGTACATCTCCTTGGATATTCTTGGTGAGTTCATGAATCACTATTGTAAACAAAAAGGACTAAAAGAGGATCCTTGGTATATCCTAATATTGATAGAAAAATGTTCCATATCTCCTCCTATCATTCTTACTCTAATTTTTACATCTTCATTAATATCCCTAATAACTCATATATAAGTTATAAGTACTCCCTTAATCACACTTTGTCATTGCCGACGTCTTCTTTCAGTACATCGCCACTCCTTCTATTTCCAATATATGTCCATTTAATTAGATTGCAAACTACGATTGCGTATATTGGTGCTTTTTTCAAATCCTTTTTCTTTTTGTAGAGTTGTATCAATGCCCATTTAGATACTCCAACGTTAGATAGATATGATATTTATTACTTCTTTCTTTATAATTTGCTAATTAAGATTTGATATTTTTTTGCTTCTCCTCTACTAAAGTTCAGGTTTGTTGATATCATATCAACGTCATCTTTTTCATAGGACTGTGGAGGCATTGTAAAGTCCAAATTTTATGGTACTCTCTATTGCATCCCTATTTTTTGTTTATAATTTTTATGATACTTTTGAATCGTCCAAATCTTTTTGGATTTTTTAGAAGAATTGAGCTATTTATACATACAGGAGAATGCCTATGGTATTTGGTGTTCAGTGAACTAGCTAGTCAAGCTTTCTCACTGGAAACCTATCAAAATCAAGATGCTTTGACTTTTGCTCAGAATTAATAGTTGCAAAAGCTAATGGTCCTTAATTCTGTACTAAATCATCGTATTTATCTTGCTTATGATTTTGTTTCAATAGATACCTAGAAATCCTTAACTCGTATGATGATTTGGGGTTATTTTTGTCTACAAGGGGTTCTGCCTAGATCTTGCATCAATGGCAGAGTGTCGAGTGCTTTAAATCCCATATCTCTCAACACAGTCACAAGGGGTTGCTGAATCCGTGTTTTGGCATCTCTGCTTATGCGAACGCTCTCCTTGTCTACTGTTGTTGTCTTTGAAGAATTAGATCTCAAACAAGTTTTTGGAAACTAGCCATTTGAGAAAGGGAAAGGGTCCTTCCCTTTAATTCGCCATTTCTTTAGTTTCTACAATATTTCTGGTGGATTTTTTTCTTAAATCTTATTACACACGTTGTATTAACTGACTTTTAATATTGCGAGTTTTGGAGTATTTCTTATCTGAACAGGAAGTAAAAAGAGGAACTTTTAATCTTACATTTTTGAAGGCTAATTAAGAGAGAGTCCCATAACAAAGGCATTTTTAGAAAACGGTGTTAAATTCGATGAGAAAATATAGAGTTGGTGTGTGGCATCTTAAATAGATAAGAATCATAAGATCGGTTTGGTTATTTCCTTTCTTTAACTAATTAAAATCTCAAAAAATTTTCTTTCTTTTTTAGATATACTTGTGATTGATTTCAATTTGTGTTTGTTTTAGGGTAATGCATTGCTTTTTAGATGTTGGGATTTCAGTTTTCAGTCTTCATCAATCTATTAAAAGTTTTAAGTTCTTTTTTTCATAGTTTTTAATGTTTTCAATATTTGTTAATTATTTTTAACATTTTAGTATCGTGTTTTTTCAATTTGTAGATATCTAATTGCTATTAGTGGTTTAATTTTGGATCATTTAAGTTAGATTGGCGTGTAGTAGTGTGTGCTTGAGGTTCTCACATTCGTTTATTGCGACACCCATTTTTAGATTCAATATCAATCTTTGTTCCCTTTCTTGAGTATTATTAGTGACATCTAAGAGCTTGTTACGTTTGTCTTCTTTAGCTTGTATTAGGCATTAGGGTAAGAGTGGTGCCTCTGATTTCTGATGGTAGAACAAAGGCTAGTCCTTTGGTGACTTTTAATTCTAGAAGAAGAAAGATGTAGATAGATTATGAATAGATTTTTGAAATGTAGAGACCCTTACAAGGAAGTCTTTAGAATTAATAGAGACTTTAGATAAATATGACATTCATATAATGTGTCCAGGAGATAAGGAGGATGGGGGCTAAAGTAAAAGAGATTATTTGCTTAAAGATTATGGTGAAGGGGGCTATTTTAAATGTTAACCCTTTATCAAGCAATTATAATATTGACTATTAGACCATAAAAATTCCTATCTTATGTTAATATCTTTCTCAAAACTACTAACAACTAATCCATTAGTTAATTAACATATATCTTTCTAGTTGAAACCCCTAAGATTGCATTATCCATTTATGAATTACACTGTTAGGTTTGACTTTAATCTAAAGGATTTATGTTGACCTATCTCTAGATATGCATGCAACTGCTTCCAATTATAACAAATATATTTACACAAGAGAATTTCTTAATCTTAATTATATGAAATTAAATCATGAACTAATATTCCAGATATATTAAAATAAGAATAAAATGCATAATTACATCTCAATAAATTAATGAATAAAATTACATTAAACAAAAGATATTGTTATCACAACTTAGGTTTATCAAACCTAGGCGCTAAATAAATTTAGTTTTTAATCATAAAACACAAAACCAAAGACAAATATGTAGAAGAACTAATATAAAAAAAGAAATCTTAATTCTAAATCTCCTATTTTCTTCTAATGGATGTTCTTACAAAACTAGATTGGATGTTGTTATCTATTAGATCTTTTGATGTATTCTTCATGTTTTCCTCATCCCTTGATTAGAATTGTCATCTCTTTATGTAGCTTACGACTAAAAATTACTTAAAAACTTGCATCTTCTTGTTTTGTTTTCGTTTATTTCCTTTTATAATAAAAACTAAGGTTTTTGGAATATATATAGTT
>JAJMLV010000229.1:73040371-73050529 GCA_027123465.1 Erythroxylum coca
TGAATTAGGAGTCAACAAGTGCATAATCACTTAAGAAATTAGGGCCAATTTATAGTATAAATTTGGCTCAATCAGTTATCCTCTAACTTTTTCACTCTTCGGGTCCAGGACTGGCTTTCCACGAATCTTCAATGCCATTGACAGATTTGTACATTTGATTAGCCCCTCATTTTTGGGACAGTTTGTTGGTTCCTGTGGTCCTGTAGAACCAGACACTTTTTGACCCTCATTTCTCCTAGCCAACCTCTCTGATTCATGGCATTCTAGACTATATCCATCATATACATATTGCTTCGAGTTGGCATGGAAGAGCCATGCCTGGAGATCGATCGCGACATGAGCAACTCATTGGCTGGTGTACCCTAGGCCCAGGATGGGTGAATCTCAATACGGACGGGGCGAGCTGGATAGACCCTCCTTGGCCTCCGCGGGTGGCCTTCTCCGCGTCAACACCGGATCTTAGCTTGGAGGGTTTGTACACAATCTAGGCTAGTGCTCTTCATTCAACACAGAACGTTAGGGTGTTTCTTTGATTGACGCTAGCTTGGGAGCTCGGATATCGTCGGGTGATCTTAGAAGTTGACTCCCAAGTGACGCTGAGCACTATCTCTGATTTCGCAACCCGTATCTCATCTACCTATTCCCTCATCTTCGGCATCCACAAGCTCCTCAGTCGTAATTGGACTGTTCTTCTTCGTCACACATACCGGGAAGGCAATTGGTGTGCTGATTGGCTGGCCACTTTCGCTGTTAATTTTGATTTAGGTGTTACCATTTTTGTAAATGCTCCCTCAAGGTGCCTTCCGATCCTTCTAGAGGATATAGCGGGGTTTAGCTGCCCACACCTTGTTTTGTAAGTTGTTTGTTCTATTTCCCTTTTATGTAAAAAAAAAAGATTGACTAATAATTTTCATCTTTCCAATTGCATATTGATGTGATATGTTTATATTAATATTAAAATTTCCACAAGTGAACAAGATAACTATAACTAGCATAGGCAAGTATGAGTCGATCTCACGAAGAATATGAATAATAGTTATTACCCTTTTTCTATTATCTAACCTATGAATCAAATTGTGGATTTTAATTAAAAATAAAATAAAAAATAAATCAAGAATTAAAACAATATTAAACGTAAAACAAGTAGAATACGAAGAAAAATCAACATCAAATAATAGTGTCTAGGTAAAGAATCCACCAAATAATTCTTAATTATTAACCCTTTTTCATGTAATTATATTATTGACTATTAGACCGCAAAAATTCTTCTCTCATGTTAATATCTTTCTCTAGACTATTAACAACTAATCTATTACTTGATTAACATAAATCTTTCCAATTAAAACTCCTAGGACTGCATTATTGATTTATTAATTTTGTTATTATGTTTGACCCTAATCTAGATGATTTATGTCAACCTGTCTATAGGTTTGTATGTAACTCCTTCCAATTATGATAGATTTATTTATATAAAGAGAATTCTCAATATCAATCATATGAAATCAAATCATGCACTAATATTCTTGATATATTAGAACAAAAACAAATCACATAATTTAATCATAGTAAATCAATCAATCAATAAAATTGCATTAAATAAAAGATTAACTTATATTGTTATCACAACTTATGTTTCATCTTACCTAGATACTAAACAAGTTTAGTTCCTTTCTATAAAAAATGAAATCACTAACAAGTATATAGAAGAATAACTAGAAGACAAAAGAAATCATTATTCTAAATCTCCTTTTTTTCAATTAATAAATCTTCTTGCAAGTTTGGATTGGATGAAGCTCTCTATCGGATGTCTTGACGTTATCTTCATGCTTTCCTCATCCTTTACCAGAGCTATCTATATGTCTAATGACTCAAAATTACTTAAAAAACTAGGCTTTCCCTGTTTTTCCTCCATTCATGCCCTTTTATAGTAAAAACTAAGGTTTTCATAGTCATTTACACGGCTGTGTAGATGATCATATAGCTCCAAAAACACCTAAAATCGTGACTTTACACTTTCGCAAAGACTTACATGGGCACACACATGACCATGTATTTCCAAGTTGCTTCAAATCTTTGTTTTATGCCATTATTTGATTCAAAATCTTCTCCTTTTAGTCTATGAAGGCAAATATCACCTAAAAATGCACTTGAAGCAAATTAAGTACCAAAAACACAAAAAATAGTGAATACCAAGCAAATCACATTAAATATGGGTGTATAATTATAATCAAATAAGTATTTATCAAACATCTCCACATTTAAGTTTTTGCTTGTCCTTAAGCAAATCATAATCTAAATTATTAATCTTACGAATATCTATCCCTCATTAACCTCACCATGTCCATCCATACTCTAAATCATAATATCATATTGATGAAATTAACATACAATTAGAATCAACTTATCCTAAAACTAACTTCATAAGTTAATATCAATAATAATCATATCAACAATATTTTGAAATCGAAAGCACAAAACTTTACACCCTCACCAAGGTTTTACTCAATGCACTTAAGTGTTTAGGGTGAAAAGTATAAGAACTCTCAAATCAATGCATATATGGATTCTTAACTATAAGCTTACAATATTATCATATCTCCACCACTTGTACGTAGAATAAAAAAAACTTAATATAAGTTTTAATGGGGCTTAGGTAAGATATGATTAGGATAATCAAAGGGTTGCTAAATTAAAAGAAGTTTACAATAGCCAGGATTACAAGAAACTTAGTCTTTTACAATATAGGTTTTTAAGACATGAATCCATTGGTACCATAATTCAAGCACTTTTTTTACAACCATTCTTCCTGTACCAAAATTAAAGAAATATTGGACCTTTTTAAAATTGAAATTTCAAGCAATCAAGTAATTGTAAATATTTTCAGGGCTCAAAACAATCAAAAGCTTCAAGAAAAATAAGGTAAGGGTTAATAATGGTGTTATAATTAATGAAAAAGGCTAAGGCTTAAATTTTGATTATTTATAAAGGATAAAATATGGTAAGGTAATTTTCAAGAAAACAAGCTAAACAACTATCAAATATAATTGCTTTTATCACTTCAATGCTTTTTATTTCATATATGTGGTCTCAACATGTATAGTAAAAGCATGTTCTAGAATCATCCAACTATTCATGATAACACACATGAAAGAGTAAAAGAGCTTAAATTTTTTTGAATCTTGCTCCTAGTTTTAAAATCTCATGAGAAAGATGGTCTTATATGTGTAAATAATATGGAATTTTCATTTAATTTGACTATTTTCAATGACTACTAATAATAGAACTTATAAAGCAAGTTTATTCTAACTTTCATCCTTTTGCATACTAATTCAAATCAATAATCAATAACGAAATAAACTATTTATGGATATTCTTAACTAATTCAGAATATTTGTTAATAATATTTAATAACAAATATTATAATAAGCTTAAGAAAATTACGATCCCCTTTCAGCACTTAAAGTTGTACATTGCCCTTAATGTACATAACATAAGCATATCAAAATAAAAAATGAGAAAGTGGAGAAATTTGGTACTTCCCTGAGTAATAAGAATTTCATATCTCTGGATCCATCCGATACTAGACACAATACTCCTTGCAAAATATAAATAAAAAGGGATAAAAAGATAAACTAAAATAAAATAAAGAAAATAACTAAGGGGCATGGAAATAGAAATGACATAAATGAAAATATATCCTAAGGCTTGGATTGCCTCTCAAGTAGCACTTATTTAATGTTGTTAACTTGATGTACCTTTCGTGCTTACCATTATCTATTGTATATGATTAGTGCCTTACTTCCACCTATTTTTCCACTTAGGAGTTTTGTAGCCTATGAATATGACACTTGTTGTAAGGTAATAGCAAGGGCATAATTTATCAAATTAATAAATCCAATCAATTGCATTAATGCATTTTTAATAACAAACTGTTAATAACATAGGAAATAATAAAACTCTCTGAATTGGTTGACACAAGTACTTTGTCTTGAAGGAAGTGGGAATCATCTGCACTTAAGGTGACTACCAACAATTCATCAACAGTTTCCTCAATAGGCTTCTCTTTTTGCTCTTCCTTAAACTTCTTTGCCCACTACTCTTCTCCTTCTTCATAGACAAAAGTTCTCGCTCTTCTTTTTCTTCAATAAGCTTTTGCCACTTCTTTACTTCCTCTTTCTAAACAGAGGCTTCCTCCTTTTCTTCTTCATCTACTTCCTCTGTCATCTCTAAAGCAGTAGTTACCTCCTTGCTTTCTTGGAATGCAACGTCATTCATGAAATTGACCTTCATCACTTCTTCACTCTAAGACGTTAATAAGCTTAAATAGTATGTTGTATTATACTCAATATATTCATGCGAAGAAAATCTCTCTCCAAATTCATGTTGGCAAATTGCACATTTGACAATGTATTTCGTTATTATATCAATAATACTTTCTTCTTGCTATTATCATTTAAATTTTCAGTTGGAGTATAATCATTCCATCTATTAATATAAGGGTAGTTCCACTCTGGATGATAAGTATTCTTGTAAAGTGTACTCGAAGGTTTATTGTGCATGCATGATTTCTCCTATATGTAGTTTGGTGCTCGACGTTCATTATCGTAATGGTTACTCCTACAAATGTCACAATACAAGAAGGAATTCAATTGAGCTTCCAAAAACATGTCATCAAGCCTTTCTTTCCAAAATGGTGATGTTGTCATAAGCGATGACATATCATAGCTCCTATAAGAATACTATCTGCTCTATCCTTCCATTGTGGTTTTTGGTTATAGCAATGACTATAACTTCAAAAGATAAATAAATAAATAAGTAATAAAATAAAATAAAATAAATACAAAAATAATGGTTAGATTAATAAAAGCTAGGCTTTCCTAATATTACTAGTCCTTGAAAATGATGTAGAAAACTTGATACGATACATTTATATCAATATTAAAAATACTGTAAATGCATAACATAGTTGTAACTAGCATAGGCAAATATGAGTTGATCCCACAAAGGCTGTAAATACTAGTAATTGCCCTTTTTATATTATCTAACCTATAAATCAGATTGTGGATTTTAATTAAAAATTAAACTAAACAAGTAAACTAAAAATTAAAACAATACTGAACATAGATAAGTAGAATACAAAGAAAAGTCAATATCAAATAATAGTGTATAGGTAATGAATCTTTGAACTATCATTGATTATTAACATTTACATGCAATTATATTATTGATTATCGGACCATGAAAATTCCTATCTTATGTTAATATTTTTCGCAAAACTATTAACAACTAATATATTAGTTGATTAACTTAAAATTTTCCAATTAAAAACCCTAAGATTGCATTATCAATTTATGAATTTCACTATTACGTTTGACCTTAATCTAAAAGTTTTATGTCATCTTATCTATAGGTTTGTATGGAAATCTTTACAATTATGGTAGATCTATTCATACAAGAAGATTTCTTAATCTCAATCATATGAAATCAAATCATGCATTAATATTCAAGATATATTAGAACAAGAATAAATGCATAATTGAATCTCAATAAATCAATTAATAAAATTGCATTAAATAAAAGATTAACTCATATTATTATCACATTTTAGGGTTCATCTTACCTAGACTCTAAACAAGTTTAGTTCCTAACCATAGAAAATGAAATCAATAAAAAATATGTAAAAGAATGACTAGAAAACGAAGAAATCATTATTATAAATCTCCCTTTTTCTTCAAATAAATCTTCTTGCAAGTTTGGATTACATGAAGCTCTCTATTAGATCTTTTGATGTTATCTTCATATTTTCCTCATCCTTTGATTAGAACTGTTGCCTCTTTATATGTCTAACAACTCAAAATCACTTAAAAACTCAGCTCTCTCTACTTTGCTTCTATTCACATCCTCTTATAGTAAAACTTAAGATTTTTAGGACATACACGATCACTTACATGACTGTGTAAATGACCATAGAGCTCCAAAAATACCTAAAATCATGAATTTACACATTCACAAAGAGTTACACGAGCACATGCATGACCGTGTAGCTCCAAGTTGCTTCAAATCTTTGTTTTATGCTACGATTTCATCCAAAATCTTCTCCTTTTAGTCCATGAAGGCAAATATCACCTAAAAATGCACTTGAAGCAAATTGAGTACCGAAAATACACAAAAATAGTAAATACCAAGCAAATCACATTAAATATAGTTGTATAATTATAGTCAAATAAGCATTTTTCACATAATACATTGGAAGAAGGTACTTTTTTTGTAAGGTTTGGCTTCTAATGAAGAGACTTGGGATGACTTACTTGAGTGGATTGCTAGATTTGTTGAATATCTAGATTGAATAGTCTATCTAAATTCTATGTTCAATGTTCTATCCCCTTAAGCATAAGGGCTTCTCTTTATATACAAATTTTTTTTTTTACTTTTGCTTATGTTTGATATAAATAAAATATTTTCCTACTTATTTATATAAACTTATAATATCAACATGACTCTGGTATATCAATTAACAATATACAAATTTTTAAGAATTGTAGTATATTGATATTGACTAAAATTTTTATTAGGTTGTAGTTTGGATAATTATTGTGATTTGTTGAAATTGCATCTGTATTGTTTGTAATTGTCTTAATTGCATTATAATATTGCATATGATAGGTGAAGAAAAGTAAGAAAAATTTTATTGAAAGTTTACAATACAATAGTTAGCTCAACATTATAACACTACGACGTAATGTTTCCTTATTTTTCAATCTGGTGGAAAAGCATGTCTTTGTTTTATGTACAAGAGATTACACACAATATTAAAAAAAAACTCACTTCTCTTTGAATACTAACAAACATGGAAACCTTATTATGTCCTAACCAAAATCATGAGACACATAAAGAAAAAAATGAAAATATACATTTTCTGAATTTAATATGGAGTAAAAGGAACTATTAATTTCTTGTTGTAAAACAAATGAAGAAGTGCATAATTATTTTAGGATTTTTGATATTTTTAATTTATTAATAATGAAATTAATATATAGTGTAAATATAAAATATAGTAATCAAGTGGAAAAACACTAATCTAGCGTGGCTCACCATGTCACTCACATTAAAGAAGAAATTAATGTTAGGTTATTTTTACAAAAAAAGGAAGTCAGGACATTTTAGCGTCACTTTTAAATTTCAGGGTAGTATTACAAAATTAAATAAAATTTAGGATTCTTTTTACAATTAAACCAAAATGGTTTTCAAATGTCTTAAAAAGAATCAACGATTAATGCTAGAGAATTAATATGATTGGACTCGAATAAGGTAGACATTAATTACATATTGTATGTCTAATTAGAACATTGTATAATAAAATTATACAAAAAAGGCACAAAAGGTAAGCCAAAACTATATTAACATTTATAATATCTAGATAGTAATGATTTCATTAGTTGTTAATCTTAATATGTGGACATAAATTATTTAATTACATAATTAAAGTTAAATAAATGAGTTTAATTTATCTAGTATTAAATACAGTTAAATAAATAAGTTTAATTTATCTAGTATTAAATACAATTGAAGATTATAGTTTAAGGTCAAATTTGTAGGACTCGTTGAATTTTGAAAAACTTTCACATTTGCTAACTATCGTTCATTCCCCTACCATTAAAATATACTTTAAACCCTAAATTTTCTTATGAAAAAGATGTCTTTAAAAATGACCATCTGTGTAGCAAGAATGTGCAATGTAGCTAATGACATCTTATGGGTTATTCAACCAATAAGATGTTTGGCTTCATATGGTATCATTTACCATACTCCACAAGGCACCACAGAAAGAAAAAAAAGAAGTAAAGACTAGCAATGTTTCTCCTAAATAAAAGCAAAACATCAATTGGTGAAGCTAGTGTTCATTGATTATGAAGCTACTACATCAAGACATGATTTCGATTATGTATTACTTTGTTGCTACGATATCAAAACTTGATTTTCCACCTCTAGTTTTGTGCATTGAATTGACTTTTCTTATCTGTTTCTTTTTTCTTTTCGTAGTTATTTTACCTCTTTTATTACTAGTTTCATTGTCTTACCATATTATACTAGATGGTCATGTAATTGATTGGTTGTCAAGTTTCATACTTGATACTTACTTTTATGTACTAGGATTAAACACTTTAATTGCTAATTCAATTGGTAAATATTTGAAATCCTTTTGCTACTTGGGGTGTTTAAGATTGAGTGCTATCTTTCAAGCTTCCTTTATGGTTTATAGCATAAAATTGATCTGAAGTCACTCATTTCTTACAATTCCAAGATTGATTGGTTAATTTATTTTAACTCTTCCACTTCATATCTATAGTTAGTTGAATACTGATAGTACAGATCCTTATGAGCTAAAATTTAGATGATTTGATTTCGATTTTGCCTATTTCTACGTGTAACATTACTCTTTGATCATGATAATTAATCTCGTTAAGAAAACAATTCGTTAGTCATGTGTGCATAGGTAGCACCAGTGGTATATGCTCAATTGATTGAATATTTATTCAATAACACTTAGTGATTAATGATACAAAAATGCTTAATATACTCACTTTAGTTCATATATGGTTTTACACACAATTCAAAAGCGAAGGAGCTAAATTAAGTCGAAAGCACTATATTTGGGTTGTTTTATGAAGAATCACACTCATTTGTCTTCATGGAACAAGAAGAAGATTAAAGCAAGAAGAAGAAAATAAAATGGAAAATAACATGAAGAGATGTTGCAAAAGAGCTCACAACTAAACTAAATAATTGTACAACAGTAAGCATGTATTATGGATGTGCAACCAGCTATTGGGTATGAGACCATTCTCTCGCCCATGCATAAGTGTCTCGTGTTAAGTCAAAAAGACTTCACGAATAATACTTTTGTTGATAATCAAATAATAATAATGTTAGAAATAAATGAACTGTTTTGATGTGTGTGTTAAGCGTGCAGTGGCAAAACGCCGAAGAAGTAGCAAAACACAGAAGAAGTTGGAAAACACAAAAGAAGTGGCAAAATACAGAAGAAGTGACAAAACACAGAAGAAATTCAAAACACAAAAGAAGTTCAAAATACAAAAGAAGTTGAAAAAACATAAGAAGTTCAAAATATAGACGAAGTTCAAAACACAGAAGAAGGGCAAAACACAGAAGACGCGCAAAACACAAAAGAAGTTCAAAACACAAAAGAAGCACAAAACACATAAGAAGTTGAAAACACAGAAGAAGTTTAAAACACATACGAAGTTCAAAACACAGAACAAGTTCAAAACACAGAAGAAGCGCAAAACACAGAAGAAGTGCAAAACACAAAAGAAGAGCAAAACACAGAAGAAATTCAAAACATAAAAGAAGAGCAAAACACAAAAGAAGTTGGAAAACACAGAAGAAGTTGGAAAACACAGAAGAAGTTCGAAACACAAAAAAAGTGAGAACACAAAAGAAGAAGATTGAGTTAGTCACAGAACTCAACTGAATAACGGTTTCTACAACAAGCAAGAAGCAAGAAGAAAGAAACAGTTATCAAGATTCAAGAAGCAGTTAGAGACTTAGGCTATAAATATTAGTCGTAGTCGAAGACTGAATAATCTTTTAGCTTTTAAGATATTACTTACAAAAAATTTTGTATTCCAAGTTTGATACACGAGAGCGAACGCTACTGTAACAAAAAGCTCACAATATCTTTCTAGTGAGAGAAAGAAAAGGCTAAGAGCCTGGAGAGGCTAAGATAGAAGAAAGAATACTCAGTGAAAAGACCTGAAGAGGCTCTGAAAGAGAGGAAAGAATACTTGTAAACTTGACAAAGTATAGTGAAAACTCAAAAAGATTCTGAGGGCTGGACGTAGCCCTAGGTTTGGGGTAAACCAGTATAAAAATCGCAATGTCTATCTTCTAACTCTTCACTTTAATTTCTTTTGTTCTTATACAAGTTTATAGAAGCCATTTGCTATTTAACTATGTAACTATTTTTGTATAACACTCTTGGTATTCATTTAATACTTGAAAAATAATCTTTTTCAAGTAATATCAAAGGTTTTGTGTATTCACAAAAAGATTACACAATTCAATCCCCCTTCTTGTGTACTTCGTATATTGTTCTATATTAATGTGTGATTTACTTCAATTGATATCAGAGCTCGG
>JAJMLV010000229.1:73068276-73079752 GCA_027123465.1 Erythroxylum coca
CGATCGGGGAAGCCTGAAGTTGAACCTCATCTTAAACTGTCTTGTGTATATTGCAAACCCCGTACCTGTCCGTTAAACGGACAGGCGTGTCCGTTTAACGGATACGAAGTTTCCTTCAGGGGCGAAAAACCCGTACCTGTCCGTTAAACGGACAGGCGTGTCCGTTTAACGGACACGAAGTTTCTTTTAGGAGGATAGTAACCCGTACCTGTCCGTTAAACGGACATCATAGTTTTAAAGATCCCAAACCCTATTTCTTTCCCGCATCTTTCCTTTTCTCTTCTCTCTATTCCTTCATCGCCGGCGGTTCTGTTCTTCCCGCTAGTGAGTCCGACCACCATAACCCTCCTATCATCTCTCTCTCCTTAAAAGATAACTCACTCTTTCTTCCTCTCTCTCTACTCCACACCTACACCTATTTTTCTGCCTAGTGGGTGTCGAGTGCGTACGTTCGGAGCTTTGAGTAGCTTGGAGAAGGACCACTTTCTAGCTATACAATTGCTAAATCTTCGCAAGGTAAGTGATTATGTATGCCTTACGGTCCATGCTTTATATGCTATTTGCTTTTGGTAGTGAGTTGTGCATAAACTCGATGATTGGTTACCTAACTACCTAAAAGGTGATTCTTTAATGGGTACTTATGGTGAGGATTTCTAATTAGTGGTCTTATATCAACCCTAATGTGTTTTAAAATTTTTAGCTGTTACATTCATCTTGTATACAGTGGTTGTTAAATTGGTAATTGCTGATTGTTGGGGAGATTTTGACAATTCTATACCTACAGCATATTTGATTTGGTGTGTGACTATTGGTAAATAGCATTGGTTGCTAATTGAGGAAAATATGAACAGGGAAGTGCATCATGTCCAGGTTCAAGCAAACTGTCCGGAGAAACGCAGGGAAATCCTCTCGGTCGGAAAAAGGGAAAAATGTGGTTCAAGAGGCTCCCATTATCGAGCCCACCTTATTCATTAATGAGCAATGTGAGGCCTGGTATCTAAAAAAACGGAACAACAAATTTGTAGTTGAGGTGTCCGTGATTGACTACATTAACGAGAAGCATAGGGTGCAGGCCAATTTAGACAAATTCCATTGGGGCAAGCTGTTAACCCTTACAGGTACGTATTACCCTGAGGCTGTCAAGCAATTTTATGCTAATCTGAGCTCAGTCACAGGTAAACAACCACCAGTGCTCACCTCGCGGGTAAATGGTGAAGCGGTAATCATTACTGAGGAGTTAATTTGTAGTCACCTGGAGTTACCTCAGGGAGGCAATGTTTTGTCGTTTGATTCGCGAACCCGATGCTCTGGTGATGAGGCGTGGTCCAAGGATGATGCTATGGACAGACTTGGAGTTCGCAGGGTTTGGCGTCCATCAGGACAGCGATATTTTGTGCACTGCAAGCACCTAGATGTAGCCCCGCGGCTAATTGCCTATGTGATGGCTCATAATTTAATTCCAAAGGCCAGCGATTCAGGGTTCCTTCGCAATGAGGACATATATATTTTGGACAAGATGTTCTTCATGGATGAGCAATTCCAGGGCATCGCCGCAGCTAAACTGATGATGACGGCCATGTGGCAGGTGGTTCACCACAAGGCTGATACCAAGGCTTTTGTTTTTCCGGTGATGTTAAGTCAACTGTTCAACAAGCTGGGAGTCATCACAAGAACCGAAGTAGTAGCTCGGACTGATGAGGGGGATGTGATTGATGCCGATAAAATGCATCAATTCGAGTTCGATGACAATACTCCCCATGGTTGGGTCAACCCAAGGCGACGACGCCACGAGGATCACGCTCCACGGCCACCTTCACCTCTTGCCAATACCCCCAATTGGCAGCAAATGAATGCCAACATTCTTACCCTCCAGGACGACATGGCAGAAGTCATTGCTTCACAGCGGCGACTCGAAACCATGATGAAAGCGTTCATGGAGGCGCATCCCCCACCACCACCAGAGACTTGAAGCTTGAGCTCTGTGATTTTGCTTGTTGTCCTATCTTTTGACTTGATTATGGCATTGCTTCATCGACACTGTACTTTTCAGGGAGTCCCTCCTCTTTGCTTTCCTCATTCACAGATACATTGTCACTTTCCTTGTGTTGATGCCATTGAGGACAATGTCAATTTTAAGTGTGGGGGAGTAGTTGATTTTAATCTATTAGACCTTCTTGAGATATCTGCCTAATCTTTATTATTGGTCTAATTTTAAACATCTGTTATGCCTAATTGTCATTATACTTTTATTTCTTGAGTTAATTGTATGAGAATTGAGGTTGGTTTTGAGTAGGATGCATAATATGATTAATGGGGTTTGCATGTCTTGCATTAATGGAATGTATAATGTCAAATCGTTTGAATTATTGTGCTTTAGAATGAGAAAGCATAACCAAGTAAGCGAAATTGAGCCTAGAGGATTGCACTCAATCCCATTTTCCTGTGAGTGATAAATTTCTCTTCCATGTATGTTCACTTCTAGAACTTGCATCACATCTCTTCAAGGTTACATAATCATGCTATGGTATGTCTTAGAAATGATAAAAGGCATTAGGAATGAGCTTGAGCCAAATAGCCAACCCTTGTTATATATCAATCCCCTAGTGAACCCCTTGAGCCAGCGATGTTAATTGAGTCATATTCTTTGGAAACCCATCCAAAGCACCTTGAACAGAGAAAAATGAAGAGTACGTTATTTCATACAAATGTTAGGACCTCAAACACCATCATTGAATGGTAGTAATTTTTATTAGTTCGTACTAATTTTAGGAGCCCAAAAACACCATTATTGAATGGTAGTAATTTTTATACTACTTTCACTGATGATTATACAAGAATATGTTGTTTAATTCATAAAGTATAAATATGAGATTGGTGACATTTTATGGAAGTTTAAAGCTTGAATAGAAACTCAAAGTAGATGCAAATTACAGGCAATTAGGTCTAGTAATGGAACAAAGTATAACTAAAAAAATTAACAAAATACCAACTAACTACCATATATACGCCACAACAGAACAGGATAATGGAGAGAAAATAAAAATAATTATTATGGAGATGATAAGGTGCTTATTGCATGAGAAAGAACATTTGTTATAGGTACAAACCAATAACAAAAGTTAAGAGAAAATACAACATTTCTCTTAATAGATTGCCGACAAAAGTTATGTGAAAAATGACTACATTGTTATACGTACAAACCAAAAGTATTTAATCTAAAAAATATTTAATTGTTCATTTCTTTTATATTCATCAAGTTAATAGGACAAATTTGACAAGAAAGTAAAACTAGGGATCATTGTAGGTTACCGCTCAATTTCAAAAGCCTACATAATCTTTTTAACATAAAGAAAAAGTCGGTAATTAATATAGATGTTTAATTCCAAGAATCAGATAACTAGAGTTGAAAAAATGATAAGAAGCTTAAATTTCAACCTCAAGAGGAGAATGAGAATACTGATGATACACCTGTCAGAGGAATCATATCTCTTTCTAACTTTTTTGAACGTGTAATGTTGCTGTATTGTAGTTTATTGGATCTGATGAAGTTGCAAGAGATAAAAAATGGGTTACTGCAATGGAGGAACTTAAGACGATTGAAAAAAATCAAATATAGGCGCTAGTGTATAGACCTGATCATAAGAAAACTAAAGGAGTCTAAGTGGGTGTACATAACCAAGCTCAGTCCTAATGATTCTATATATGGGACAAGGCTTGCTGTTAAGGGATATGCTTAAATATTTGGGGTGGATTTTTCTGAAACATTTTCTCCAATTATTGGGTTATATACCATTGCTAGTTCGTATTCCATAAAAGGGTTAGGTCATATATCAAATGGATTTCAAGTTAATCTTTCCAAATGGATACTTTGAAGATTTTTTTTTTTTTGTCTACAAGGTGTCTTAAAAGAGTCCCAGCTATAGGAAGATATCTTTAAGCCATTTACACACAAATTAATTCCCGCTCCAACTGGATAAGTCCCTTATGGGAGGCAAAACTCTGACCTCAAATTTTAAACAGTTATATACATGGTGAGTAAATTTTTGTTAAACAACCAAAGGGATTTGCTATCCAATGATAAGATAACTAAGTTTATTTACTAAAAAAGCTCTCTATGATTTAAAACAAGTACTAAAGGCGTTATATAATAGAATTGATGCTTACTTGTTGAACAAGTCTGAGTGAATTTACTTTATATGTCAATAAAGTTAATGATCAATTACATGTGATATCTCTCTATGTGGATGATTTACTTGACAGGAAGTAGCGAGGTGCTGATTAGCAAGGTTAAGGAAGATGTGAAAGATCTTGGGAAACTCACGACTGATTTGTAGATGAACCATGAGCAAGGTCCAAACATTTTTGTGGACAACCAAATTGTGATTTCGTTCTATGGCACAAAACATTTTAAAATTAACCATTGTTTTCTAAGAGAATTACAGAAGAATGGTGAAATGCATCTGATTTATTTCGAAACTGAAAGTCAAAATGCTGATATATTTATAAAAGCACTGAGCAATGTTTTATGAAAACAAAAGTGGGACATGAAACTTGGATTTTATTTGAAGCCAGTCGAAGATGATAGTTTACTACAAGTGGGCTATGATCACTACAACTTCTGTGAAGTTGGCATTGCCAGAGATACTCCACTGCCCCCTGGCAAATCTTTCCATTGTTGAGTTATCGTTTTGAGCTGTGTGAAAAAGTTGACTCCAGCCTTGCCTGAAATCCATAGAAGTTCCACAGTTTCTCATGTTCTAAAACTAGTATGACTAGGTTTATGCCACTAGTGCAGTGTCGAACAATAAATAGCAAGACAAAGTGCAAATTTCATGTTAACAGGGAGAAATTACCATAGAAATTTAGATCTCCAGCAAAAGATGCCTTGTTGCCCGTAAACGAGAAAAAGGGTAAGGGAACAGGTATAGGAACATTAATGCCAACCTGCATTCAGGGGAATCATGTCAAATGTCCCAGAATTTTGCAGGAAGTCACTCCACAAACTAACTTCCCTCGCAAACTCACGAAGAACTAACATGCCAAGTCAAAATATTTTCCATAAATTATGCACAATTTAGCTATTCTTTGATTAAAGCATTATTGGTTCTTTAATTTTACCTGTCCAGCCTCTATTTCAGTTTGGAATTTTCTCGAGGCTGCACCTGATGTAGTAAATATTGAAGCTCCATTCCCATACCTGAAAAATTTGTGCACGTGGAACACATCAATGGAGACAGCAAATATAAAAGTTGTGCTACTGATAACTTATGGTTGAGAATGTACTTATTTCTGTTCACAATGTTGATGGCTTCTTCAAAGCTGTCAGCCTGGAAGTTAGTAAGAGGATTAAGGACATGTTAAACAATTCCAACGTAATTAGATGCCTAATCACATAAACAAATGCAGTACTCAACCGACCTCCATGCAAACGAGAACAGGACCAAAGATTTCCTCCTACAAAGCTCAAGGTACAAAAAGTCAGATTTGAGGCGTTATGTACTTCATCTACTTGGAAATTACAAATTTAATCTAGTTTCTTTAGATAATATACATCATAAGGAATGGATCCGGATACCTTGTAACATTCCATGTCAGCTGTGACATTTGATAAGATGGTGGGACCTATAAAATTGCCATGCTCATACCCTGGAACCTGTTTGTCACCAGATAAACAAATCATTGAAGTAGAATATGAAATCTATTTTTAAAAAAATCCCTGTTCAGCTAAAATATAAAGAAAGATTCACACAAGCAACGTGTTATCTTGATATAACAAATATGAAGATACAGACAACTTTTTAGGGACAGGTTCTCTCGACTCTTGTACATTCAAAATAATGTGTAGTGGCTTCCAACAATTTCTGAAATATTAGCGAATTATGTTATATTCCTGACCTGGGGAATATATTGAGTGCCACAGATAGAAAATGAACTAAACCCTCCCTCCTAACACAGAAAAGGAATCCTAGAACTTAATTACAAAGTAATATAGCTCAAGTAGACAAATATTACCACTATGTTTCTCCCATCAAGCAGTAACCTCGCACCACTTTCAACACCATTTTGAATTAATCTATGAATTCGTTCTTTGGCCTGTGGATACAAAATGAAAAAAAAAAACATAAATGGCAGCAAAGTTAGATATGAAGGAATAGCAATTTCCACTGCGGAATCAAACTATACTAATAATTATAACAAAGTTAAGGCAGGCAGACCAGATCGAAATTAGTTAAAAAATTGCTAATGTGGATCTATTGAAGTGAAAACTTATACATACCTGTTTGCTAATCACTGGACCAAGGTCCGCATCAGGTTCTGTTCCAGCATTTACTTTAAGACCTTTTGCGAGTTCCACCAATTTATTCAACCTGGTCAAGGTTAAAGGTGAATGTAACACTTCTCCTAACACAATCATTTTTTGTATTGTCAACTATCCTGTAAAAAATTGGCATCTAAAGCTTTGCATAATTTATAACATGTGTGCCCTAAGTCAAATGCAAAATGAAGAGTACGATCTTTATTAAATCAAATAATATCCACTACTGTGGCTCGCTAAAATGTAGCAGAATGGTGTAAAAGAAACTATTCCTCAAGAAGAGAAAACCAGCAAGGAGTTACTAGACTACTAAGCCTGCAAACTTAACATAGAGTATGCTATTTAAGAACCGATATGAGTAAACCACAAAGAACAGATACAGAAAATATTCCCTCAGAATTTTGCTTAAAGATAAAAGTAACAGAGATGAAAAAAAAACACGTATGGAACTTGTCACCTGATCAAGTACCCAAATAATGAATAAGAACAAGTTCAAAAATTGATTCACAAGTTTTAACCTTACAACAGAAAGTGTAAAAGATGAATGGAAGTTAAAGTTCCAGAAATTGAAACACAGAGACAAGTGTACTACCATGACTGTGAGTCTCCAACAAAAACAACTGTACTTAGTGCCATACACCTTTGTCCAGCAGCCCCAAAACCAGCAGCAACCAAAGCATTTAAAGTAGCATCTATATTTGCATCAGGGAGGACAATTGCATGATTTTTGGCGCCCATGTTTGACTAAACAGAAAAAAATGATTGGTCCAATTAGTTTTGACTTTCAGCAAAAGGTCATCATGGTGCTTTAAACAGAGAGGTAATGACAGAGAGAAAGGAGGGCACCTACCTGAACACGCTTCCCATTAGCTGATGCTCTCCCATAAATGTGCATGCCAGCCTTTGGATAAGTCAACAAAACCAAAGGGTGAGAATCATTTGAGAAATGTAAGCAATAAGGTATGGATGGCTATAGTACTGACTTAACTGACCAAGAATGCTCCTAGACTTGGTGACACATGCAACTGGAGGATTGATGATATAAAATGAAATACTTTTAAGAACATAGTTAGTAATGAGGCCAATTCATACCAAGCTACGAAAGCCACTGCTCTTTTTCAACAGTGGTCTGAGGATAAGATCTACTAAAATTGTGTGATTATGCATGTCTGCACGCAAATGCCCCAGTAAAAGACAACATCGTGCCACTTAGAAATACCCTACTTGCATAATTATGATCATTTGCATAATGATGGCTTACTAAGCAGAACACACCAGGTTCACTGAACAATTACTTACAGTGTTTGAACCAACGAATGATACAGCTCGGATATCTTCATCATCACAAATTGCATTAACAATATCCTGTTGAAATATGAAGTATATCAAAATTTTTAAGTGTTATGCACAGTATGCAGGAAAACCGAGAACAAACGCTCATAAAATTATTACAAGCTTGTCTCTTAAATAGAATGGCAATCTTATCATTCTAGTGGAGGCAAGCCTAAATCAGACGTATTTTGATTAATAAAAGTGGTTCAAATCAAAGGTCAAAGTTAAATCAATTGCAGATTCAACTTCTTCTTTCTTTACAAGACCTTAAAAGTGCCAACAAAGCCAAAGAAAAGAGAGAGAGAAAGAGAACACGAATAAGCATAAGCAGATTGGAAAGTAAGTGCATACATTGGTCCCATGGACAATATTTAAGACACCATTAGGCAATCCAGCTTCCATCGCTAACTCAGCAAGTATGATAGAAGCCCCTGGTGAGAAGCCAAAAACATAATAAATTCTTGAGAACACAGAACAGTAGACAGCACAAGATCACAAGCAACAATAAAATGCCTTAACCGTATAAACAAAAAAGTTACACGGAACACTCCACTTCTTCATACATATGAGTATTCAAAAGTTAAAACTCACCTGGATCTTTCTCAGATGGCTTTAAAACAAAGGTATTGCCACATGTAACCGCAATAGGAAACATCTGAACAAAAGAAAAAGGAGTTTATGCTAAGAATTTAGTTCATTTTTGTCATTTCTTTGTAAACTGAAAATATAGTATCAGCAGAAATAATCAGCTTTAATTCAGGGATACAGTTAGAAGCAAGCCAAGATAACTCTTTCCACATATCAAAGATTAAACACCAAAACTCAATCCCAGTAGTAACAAGCTTTCCATGTATACTGACGCAGAGGCAGATGTGAACTCTGCTCTAAGTGAAAATTTAATTTTCTGAGAAGAGTACAGAAGGCTTACCCATAAGGGAATCATTGCAGGAAAGTTAAAAGGACAAATCCCAGCACACACGCCTAGTGGTTCTCTTATGCTATACGTGTCAATTCCATTTGATACATTAGAGACATACTCCCCCATTTGCAAAGTTGCCATTCCACAGGCATGTTCCACCACCTCTATATCAAAAACAGGCAAATTGAGAAAGCACATCAACTGATTGAACTCGTCTAAAAGAGGAGAATTTCAGTAAAAGGAAAGATCAAAATAAAAGGGGACGTAACGTGACCCAACCTAGTCCACGGAACACATCTCCTTGTGCATCCTTCAAAGTCTTCCCTTGTTCGGTAGTGATACTCATTACAAGCTTATCCTGCAAAAGCTCATCAATGGTTGTGATCAAAGCATTTAAATGAAAAGATTTAAACTAAAACAAGTAGGAAAAATAGAACAAAAACTTGCATACAGTGTTCTTGCGGATAAGCTCTTGGAGCTTAAACATAACACGTTGACGGGTTGTGATGGGCATGCTACGCCATGATGGGTAAGCGTTCTTTGCCGTAGACACTGCTGCCTTAAACTCTTCATTTGTTGTCAAAGGAACTTGAGACACAACTTCTTGAGTGGCCTATGGCCAAAATGTAAATCAGCTAAATATTCAAAAATGAATAATCAACCACAGTACATGAATTCATAAGCTAAAGCAGGGGAAACAAAAATTTTGTGCTCCTTATACTCACAGGATTGATGACATCTATAGTTGAAGACGATTGTGAATCAATGAATGTCCCGCCTATAAGATTGGGTACCCTCTGTTGGAATACATCATGGACAAGATTATACTTAAATTGTACATATAAAACCGAAAGTAATAAAGAATAATTACGAAGAGACAAAAAGCAACAAGATGAAGATTTTCAAACCTTTGAACTTCAGTCAGTTCAACCCAAAACGAGAAAAGGGGGATTTGACCTCAAAGAGTGCGAGAAAAATAAATAAAAATAAATGAAATGAAATGAAAATCACAAAATTATTTCTAGGGATGAAAAAAGTATTTTTCCTGAAAGGGTACATTTCTGAGTGACCGAACGGAGCACAAAGCTTGCAAAAAGTTTCTAGAAAGCCAAGCAGAGAGTCAGAGAAAGTGAACAACAAGATTACCGGAGGATTACGGGGCTTGGAAGAAAGCTCAGCAGCAGCTGTAGTACAAAAATGAGTAGTTGACGCAAAGATCTGAGGTCTTAAAGCTCTCAGATTTCTCGCTGCAGTTTTCCCAACTACAAACACAATCAGTTCGATAACCCTTAGAAAAAATAAAAACACATGATTCTTGACTCCAGAAAATGAAAAAGATTTCACCTTTATTCAGTGAACATTGAAGCATCGTCATCTTTTTCTTCCACTCTCTAGTTTTGCGATTTGACCCTTTTTACCACTGACTTGGAGGAGATAAGACGGACACCGCTAAAGCGTAAGATTCTGCTTTGTCCCGTTTTAATTTAGTATCATCAACTATTGTTGTACTGTAAAACAGCAATTTTGTTTTATGTGTTTGTTTCTATACTGCTGCAGATAGCCCAAGAATAAATACAGAGTTTTAAGGCAGATTGGAGTTTAGAAGATAGCAATTCGTTTGATTACTTTCTACATAAGTCATTTCATATTATTATTATATAACAAAAGCCATCACCTTATACGTATTTCAACGTAAAAGAATAAGACGGCTCATCTACATGTCATATTTTATGATCTATAAATGGACGAGATATTTATCTCGACAAAGAATGATATGACTGTTCAAGGGCACCAACTTCGTGATTTTGTTTTATTTCAAAATTTTAGCATATCTATTATAAGTGAGTATAGCACCATCCACTGTTTCAATTTAGTGTATTTTTATAACATTATTTATTTGCAATTTTATTTAAGAGAGACGTCTGTAATTTGGAATGACATGAGATCTTACATTCCGATTAATAAGTCAATTGAGTTCTTGTGTTCTACTCAACGTTATGAGTATCGGTATCCGATTTAGTTCTGTTATGATACTGTATCAGTACCGATTAATATTAAATATTATTTTTGATAATTTTTCAAATTTATAAAATAGTCTATTTTTAAAAAAAAAATTATAAAATTATCCTTTAATATATTGTACTAAAATTTTTTGTAATTTTACATCAATCGCATATCCAAAAATGATAATAATAGAAATTTGAAATAACAAAAATATTTGTTTTTATTAATATTACTTTTCACATATTTCACATATAAATAATAGCCATAATTAAAAATATTATTTAATTATCATATAAATATAAAATTAAGAACAATATAAAGTATTTAAAATATTACAATTTCATCATATAATAAATATTAATTATATCAAAACGTCAAATAAAAAGAATAATAAATTTCGATGACTCTCTAATAATTATAATTCTATGATTCTCTAACAATTACAATTTACGACAAGAGTTTGTGTCGAGGAAATAATCAATTAGAAGTGAAACATAAAATAAAAACATTACATTTATATTTATATTGTATAATGCATATATATATATTTGAAATTAAAAGACGAGGATAAATAAAACATTGAAATTTCATTCAATCAAATACTAGCTCAAATTATATTGATTTCAGTTCAAATTTTGTTATATTGATTTCAATTCAAATTTTGTACAAAATTCTCATTATTGAGAGGAGTTTTATTATCACTATCATTTAAATTCATTGCACCAAATGATATGTCAATATTTTCTCATCCAGGATTAGTTTACATCTGTAGTCATCGATTGAAGGAGTTTTGTAACTTGGACTGTAAGATAGTGATTTGAATCATATCACTATCTAGTCATTATCATGTCCACATTATGAGTTGTTTCTCTAGATTGCAAGTCACTATGAATTGAAGCATAAGT
>JAJMLV010000229.1:73097972-73116572 GCA_027123465.1 Erythroxylum coca
GAAGCCACCCTTAGCAAAGTAAACATCCATGTCGCAAGAAGAATGTTACTTGGTTATGATATGGAGAAAATCCACATAGAGGGACTATTTTTCTCACTAACGGCCTTCAGAACACCAATTGATGATGGTCTTCTAGGGATTTGAAGATCAGTGAAAGTGAAGGAATCTGGGCATCTTTAATGTTGAAAAGAAGGAGAATTTTAAAAAAATATCGGTTTTGTGAGAATGAAGATGAAGACGAGGAGGACATCGATTGAGGTTGGCTTGACTTATAAGCCACGAAATTTGGAAGATTAACAAAGTTTGTAAAATTTAAGCAAAAACGACAATTTTTTCGATTAGACAGAGTAAGATTAGACAGAGGATCCCGCCTCTAAACTAAATGCAAAGGAGGAAACTAAAACGAATTTCATCTGAAGAAATTGATGCAAGGTTTATATCCACTCAATAACTAGATATAAACCTCCCAAATTTTTATCAAGGCAAATAACTTATCTACTATAAACAAAATAAATGCACTGATAAACAAGTAAAGAGGGAGAGTCTCTTTGTAAAAAATACAAGGGGAAGGTTGTATACATCGATGACCCTTCTCAAACCTTCGTAAAGTAGGGAGCCTTTTATACTGGGTATGTTGACTTTGACTTTATTAATGAACGAGCAACAAAAAATTATTTTGAAATTGATAATTTACGTTGTGTGCCAATTTCACTCGCACAAAATTGGAATCCAGTTCGTCAATTAATTGCAAGGAACTTAAACATAATTATGTGAATTTTTCAAATTTTATTTTTATCAAATTAATATAAATTTGGTACAAGTTGAAAATGGAGTTTATAATACCAAAAAGAGCCTAAATGTAAAGTTGAAAAAAAAACATGTAAATGATCTATCATTCGAGTTCTATATACAAGAACTGAAGGCAAGAAGTAAATTAACAAAGAAAAACTTCTTGGGGGTAAAAGAGATATTCTTGCAACTATCATTTAGTTGAAGGGTTTGTAGTGCTACTTCTTTCTCTTTTAAGTCTATAGAAATAAACGATAGGGTACAAAACAAGAAATGTTAGGCGAGCATTTGAAAGCCATTGCCTTTCTTCGAGTTCAAAGCATAATGCTTTGTACTCCCCGTGAAGGTAAAGCAAGACTGGGTTTCCGTAATGAGATGTGTAAACTGGAATTTCCATAGGCCTCAATTGGAAGATGATTTTCCAACAACCTAATCATGCTTTGAAAGAAAATTTATATCAATCAACAGAATAACAATGGCTAATTAAGCATAAATTTTCTGAAGCTTTTTTTTATAATAAAGTTGTATACAAAGCCTGCAATGTCTTGAATAGTGCCTCCATTCAAAAGGAGAAAATGAATAATGCAAACAAAAGATTCATCCGTAGGAAGTAGTCTATTGCCAAGTAGTATCGCTGCATTTTCAAATTGATATTTTCCAGCTGGACGATACAAGGCACAAAATTTGATGTGATTCTACGCAATTTAATGCAATTCTTGGTCTTGGAGATATTCTGGAGAACTAACAGCCTGGAATGAGTTCCAACGAAATACAAGTTACTAAAAACGATCTGTCCAGTAGATCTCCCAACATAGAATAAGTTATACGCGCAAATTATTCTCCTAAAGAAGTTCTCCCAAGTACTGATGAGCAAAACAATGCTTAAACCATTTAAAAAGACAAGGCAGATGGTACAGCATAAACAAAACAGCTAAAATAGACAAAAGAAACACTTCTTGTTCTGTTTAGTGATTTCAGGGCAAGAATTGAAGCAAGATAAAAATTCAAGAGTACAACCAGATAAATGTGAGCTCCTTTTACAAGAAAACCAGGACCTATATACGTTCATAATGTATAATTGCACAGTGATAGAACTCTAGTTTTTAGCACTAGAGCAAGTCTGTTATTGAATGAAAAAGTACTATATATTGCTGATATAGTGGTGATTCTAAGAAACAACCCCAGAGCTGAATGCTCCTCAGAAAGAAAAATCTCCTTTCTGCCTACAATGACTTCTCCTCCTCCTCCCCTTTTTTTTTTCACCAACCTCCCAGTCCCAAAACATTCAGTTTTGCCAACTCAGCCCATAATAACTCCCCTGTACACCTTCTTTCTTTCTCTTAGAGTATACTCTCCATATCCTAGGTTCATAACCTTCTTTGTTATTCTCCCCCTTTTCTAAATTATCCTTACCCACATCAGTCCTAACACATAGTATTTGTTGCATCCAATAAAATCTCATCTAATCACTCAAATCTTCCATGCCTTAAATATAGAACTGCAGAAATGTAGCAACTTGCTCACAACAAAATTTGTGTTAAATGAGTGTTCAATAGGAGGCAAGAAATTTTGGATTCCTTGAAGAATTTCATTTAGTAACAACTAAATGTGACAACTAAACCATTGTAGATGCCAGTTCACCATTCTTAGTTATCAGTGAAAAAATAACATTATCCCAAAGTAATATCCCAAGGAAGTTTTGAAATGAAATTCTGCTTTCAACTCAGTATTACGAGGACTTGATGAATCTTTTCCATTGATGCTTCAAATTTGTAAATAAAGCCTCCTAAACAAGAAACCAAGCTCATGAAGTATGAGAACATGTAATGCAGCATGTAAAGTTTTAAATCCCACTCAGGAAGGCAGTAAAAATGGACCATACCATTCACATTGTCAAGCCAACTGCCAGCCCCTACCCACCCAAATAAACAAACAAACAGTCGGTAGTATAAAACAAGGGTTTACAGCTACTGCAAATAGCTCTAAATTAATTAACACTGGATACAAAAAAACTGCTTCTGCAGGTATCAACTGTATTCATTTCCGGTGGACTCCTTGATCAAGTATATTTACAGAAGGTAAAACCAGTAGACTACCTCAAAATTAAGTCAATCACTTTATCAACCGTCATGAAAATTTATTCAGGATTCTACACACACTTGAAATGTCAACGATGTGATGTCAACCTAACTATTCAGCAGTTCTTCAAGACCTTCTTCCATGGTTGAATCAATATCTATCGTTTCTTCAATATCATCTTCCATGGTTGAATGAATATCTAGCATTTCTTCAATACCATCTTCCATGGTTGAGTCAATGGAGCTCAAGCTAGCATCAAAACTTTCAAATTGGACTAGTTCCTCCTTCATACATTCCTTGAGCTTTTCCTTGCACAGCCTCAGCTTCTCCTCCAATGCATAGGTCTCGGATTCCTGCGTCATTATAATCCACTCCAGTGAATGAATCACTTCTTGGTCATACACTTGCTTCTGCTCCGCCAACTTACGATACTGATTAGCTTCAATCTCCAACGAGCTCTTCTCCCTCTGCAAGCGCAAAATCATTGACATTGCCTCATCAGCTGCTGATGCAGCAGCCATTCTCTCCTTCTCAAGTTCTGCATAAGCCATAATAGACTTCAGCCTCTCAATCTTCACCATTCTCCTCAACGCAATTACATCAAATTCTTCATCTTCAACACAACGTTCCTTTTCATAATCATCATCAGAATCATCACCATCAGGATTAACAGCCTCTTTCTGTACTAGTGAATTGTCATCGACTTTTGGTTTTGGATTCCCCAACAATATCAACGAACCACACTTGCAAGGCGGAGTCTTTGAATCACAAACTCCATCAAAAACATTCTTTGAACAAAACCCCTTTCTCAAGCTCCTTGATTTTCCCCTGACAAGAAATAAGAACTGAACCAAACCCTTCCCATGCGAAGTAAACTGCGACAACCATAACCCCGCAAGGAACATCAAAAACAACCCCAAAAAATTGAAAACCGGCGAGAAAAGCACAAAAATGAAAAGCCCACCACCGAAAACACCACCACGAGAGAAGAACTTCAAACAAGAGGCGTAATCCATCAAAAACGTCCCAGAAACAACCTCAACAACCCTCTTATACAATTCAATAACCGAACAAACGACAACAAATAAACAAAAACTACGCAGAACACGCATATGAGATCAAAGTTTCCAAAGACATTAGTCCCAAAACCCTCTACCCGGAGTCCCAAGTCTCAAGAAATGCGGTCCCAGCTATTAAAGAATCAATTTTTTCCAATAACATTGCAATTAAGCGATGCAGTGAAACGGGATCCCTTGGGACTCTGCAAGAAAGGGCATATTTATCAAACTAAGGTCTATCGCGTACAGGTGACAAAATAGAGCAAGTAGCTAGTGCACGGAATAAGGGCTCCCCTCCGGATGAAAATGGGACCACAGACGGATAGAAAAGGCATCTGGTGCGTGGTATATATTGGAAAGCGAAGACTCGGCGATAAAATCGAGGCGGCTTAGTCGGTTAATTCAGACTCAGGTCAGGATACGGTATGCACACGTCATATATTTTATTTAATTTATTTGAGTATAATTTATATAGATATATATATAGGGGTTTTGTTATTTTTAAGGTCACAATTAAAAAAATGAAGTATCGCCAATACTGAAATAGGATAAGGTCGGGCTTGCTTTCCTTATCATGACAAAGTAGTAGCTTCATTCTTCTAATTTTTTTTTAAAAAAAGTATGGTAGTACAATTTCAGGAGATATGCATTTTTTTAACTAAAAAAACCAACTTGTTCTTATTAATTATTGTTATTAAATATTGTGTTTGCTAATATCAAATTAAGATAATTAAAAGGGAATCGAGTATTTAATATCTATCCTTAAAGTTTTGAGATAAGTATGCTGAACAAACTACTCCATTTACTAGTTGTCTATGGATTGCATTTGATAAACGTAAGAGTTAAACTTTGTTCTACTTCAAATTGATATTTAAAATAGAGCTTTCATATACCATATGGCATTGTTTTTGTCTAATAATGAGGCACGGGAAAATTGCAACAATGATCAATGCAGTGAAAAACACGAAACTTGGACCTCATATGGTATATTAGAAGGGTAGTGAATTATGTATATTAATTTTTTTGTCCTACTTGAAAAATTAATCAATGAATTTTTTTAACAAATGATTATAATAAATTCATTTATGATAATCACTAACCAACAATAATAACAATTAAAGATAGTATAGAAAGAAAGATAAGATTGATTTATAACGATTCCACCAAACAATCATTGGCCTATATATGTTTACTTACCAAACTCTTCTTGAGAATTCACTATCTTCTTCCTTCATCGGTTGAAGAGCAACTTCCTTACAAGATCTTCTTTGCCACAGTAAAGAATAACCCTTATAATCATCTTTTTTATGGGTGAAGAATAACCACTTAAAATTCTTGTTCAAGGTCTAGAGAAACACTTAACATAGTCACAAACTCACGAAACATATATTGGTCAACCATTTACTATATTAGTTGACCAATATATCTAAAAACCTAATATATGTCAACCACTCAATAGATTGGTTTACCAGAGTGCTCAAAAAGTAAGTTTGTAAAACTTCTTAAGTTCTTTAAAAGATTAAATACACTCTTTTGACAAAAATTTAATTCAAAATCATTTGAAAAATTTTCTGAAAGTATTTTGATACATAAAGAGGGTTTTCTTTAAAACTTTCTCAAATTTTCTCTCGACTTGGAAAAATTATATGTATATTCCCTAAGTGCAGAATGATAAAGTAATAATTGAATCCCTCATTTATTGAAACGACTAAGATAATGTTACAAGAAGAATTAAGATGATTTTTTCAAGTCTTGATGTGTTTAATTTGTTTTTATTCTTGGTTCTTCACTTAAATTATATATGTGCTCTATTTTGTTCATTTTTGTAATCCTTTGATCATTTCTTTTAATTGACTCCTTTACTCACTTTTCCGTTTGATTGAACTAGATATTTCATATATTAAATTACTAATATTACTAAGAATAAAAAAAATATTTGTAGTAACATTAGTGCATGTGACAAATACTTATAAAAATGTGGCTTATATGAATTTTTGGCCTTTTTCTGGATGTGTGTAAAGTATGAAGCTCTCCTTGTTTCATAATGAGACCTAACAAATTATTTAGCATATGACTTGGTTTTTTTTTAAATGAAAAAGTGACCTATGGTGATTTTGAGTAAATGTCATGCTTCTTTATGTCTCATAAGGCCCAGGATGATAATTAGCTTGTTTCTTATTATTTTGATGATAAAGAGCCTTATATTAATGAGAAGGACGTGTCTTTTTTTTTAAATGATCTTACATAAAAATTGTACCTATTATTCAATCAAGTTGGTTAAATAAGAGAATTAATGAAGGGAGCATACATAATAGAAATTGACATATTTTTCATATGAAATAACTCATTTTAATGCATTAATAAGCTTACTTTGCTCTCTTTTACTTAAGTATTTCCCTTATTTATGATTTCAAGTGTGCATCATCTCTTATGGTTGGTTCCACACATAAACATCACATTAAATTCATTTATACTAACAATACAAAATAAAAACATGCACCAATTTGCTATTTAATGCAATTAATCTCTTATCATTATTGCTATGCTCATTTTCATCCTTTAGTACCTCAGTGTCCATTTTATCCAAAATTATTATTTTCACTGGAACATAAGAAACATTCTTTATAATTTCCTAAAGATTAACTCCTTTGGCTGAAACAAATTGTTTCATCCTAGTTTTCTAATATATGTAATTGTCACCTCCAAAGAAAGAAGGTCTACCTATACATTGGCTATCTTGAATAAAAGGAGAATCAAGTTATTTCATAATGATCTTTATTTAAAATTTTTCTAAATATATATATATAATGAATGAGACGATTTGCTACCAATTTCTAGTCCTAGATAGCATATAAAAGAGGAAGTGAATTATATGTTTTACCTTTTTTTTCCTATTTGTAAACAAATAAATGAATTTCATAATCTAATGATACTTATAAAATTATCATAATAATAATTAAAGAGAGTAGGGAAAGAGAGGTAAAATTGATTTATAATGGTTTAGTTTAATAAGCATTGTCCTACGTTCACTCTTTAAGCTCCACTTATAAATTTATTATCTTCTTCCTTTAGTAGGTGAATGGTAACCTTCTATAGAACATATTCTTTACCACAAGTGAAGAGGAAACCTTACAATTATCTTGCTTTGATATAGGTGAAGAGTAACTCTTTATAAATCCTATTCAAGTTCAAGAACCCTTAAAAGTATATCCTAAGCAATCTCCTCAAATACAATAAGTATATAACTCAAAAACATATAACTCAAAAACTTTTTTCTCTTACTCACACCAATGAATAAAGGTTTAGTGTGTGTTATATAATGCAAATATACATTCTTTAATGTATCAAGACTTTAAGTAACACTCTAATATGCCGGACTAGCCTCCTACAACTCATATCTAGTCTATTTATACTTAAAATAACCTAAAAAGTCATTAGAAACAAAAATTAGCCATTACGACGACTAGTAGCAGTGACATTATTTGACCTTTTTCAACCAATGTTATCACAAACCTATGATATGTGTTTTTACTTTCTTCTAGGAGGCATTGGTTGACCATTCACTTACATTGTTCAACTAATATACTAAAAAATTAAATATTGGTCAATTGTTGAGCTAATTCAGAGATCCAAACAAACTATTTTGAAAAAAAATTGATCCAAAATTGTTTCACAAGTTCTCCACAAATGTTTTGAATAAGTAAAAACACTTTCTCTAGTAACTTCTTGAATTTCCTCTTGATTATGGTAAAGTATATGTAGTATGCTCCAAGTGAAAAATGATCAAGCAATGGTTGAGGCCCCTAATTCATTAAAATAAACAAGATAAGGTTGCAAAAAGGAATAAAATGATTTACTTAAATCTTGATGTGCTCAATTCCTTCTTATTCTTTGATCTTCACTTGAATCACATGTTCCATTGGTTTATTTTCTCCATCCTTTGATTGTTTAAGTGATCCAATTACCACATTTTCTTACTTTATCCTTCCATTGAATTTGGTCATTCACATGTTAACTTAACTAATATCATCAAAGATAAATAACATGAGTAGTACAATGTTCTGTTATCATTAAAATCATATGTTAAAAACCAATTTGGTTTTAAAAAAGACTCTAAAGCAATGTGACTCAAAGGCATAAAACGCTAGAAAAATAAAAGAGAATAAGGGTAAGGAAGCGATAATGGAGGACGAAAAATGGATTCAAACAACATGCCTATAAGGTTAAAACATTGGGCATGAGACCTGGGTAAGGAGCAAATTGTTACTAAATATTAGAGGCAATTGTATTGTGAGAATATGCAAGCAAAAAAAATGAAGTTATTTTGCTATGTGTCCATAGACAACTAATGGATTCATTGTAATATGCATGAACAAATCTAGATTATAAGATACACCTAAATCCAACAGCTTATGGTGAGATAATATGTGTTTGTTGGCATAGACAAATCTTAGGTTTATCTATTTCCCTACATGGCACACCCTCATTCATTGCTTATCCATTGCTATTGATTGACCAATTATAAAGTTGAATGATTCCTTTACATGGCTTACTATGAAATATTCATTTAAAGCTAATTAAGCACCCTTAAATCTTCATCTTATTTACTTTACAAGTAGGTAGAATCTAACTATTGATTCATAGCTATTTTAACATAATCCTTCAAGTAAAGATCTAAATCGTAGCCTTTAATTTAAATTTCACTTCAAATGAATGGGCAAGATTATCATAAAATTGTCTATTTATGTTACATTTATTAATTAGTCAATTACTACCATATGTACCTAAAATTGTCTAATCACATTTCTAACTTGCAAATGAAAGAAATGTTACTTAAATTGTCCTATGCATTTTACGTTCTTCCTAATATCATTTTGTCAAAAGTACCACAATTTGATCTTTCATTAGCTTTAATCTTGATTATTTATTCTCTCAAAACTTATCCTAGCTATTTATTTAATGATTAATAAGTTAATATTTTTCATGTTTGTAGAGGCTATATTAGCTTATATTTAGCATTCTTAAATCATTTTTTATTTGAATTAGATGATCTCTTCTCATATTTGGTACATTGACTTATTAATGATAATTAGAGGCAAAGTTTCATATTTGAGTGCAACTTCTCTAGGGTTGATTTAGGAGAAATCAAGGTCAATTGGAAGTTAATATAATGGATAGTAATTTTATAAAAAGCACTAGAGATCAAATCAAGTTTGAAGGTGTCAAAGGTTAAAGAAATAGTAGTAAATCATTTCCAGACATATGATTGAATCAAATGCCAATTACAAGCTATTAAAACATGAATTTTAGTCCTAAACCTAATTGATGCTAGTATGGGAAGATGGACAAACACTAGACTCGTGATATATAATTTGAGGATGCATAGAACCTAATTTCAGTTACCTTATGGCTCTTTTATGCAATCTTAGCTTATAATTGATCACAATAGGTTTAATTGGAGATTTTGTGGTCTTTAGAGATTTTTTTAGCTTTAGGTAGTTACTTTTCATTAAATTCTTGTTTTAGGTTTTATTAGCATCAAGGACAGTTTAGGACCAAGATTGGTGGGAAGATTCATCTCCACTTTAAAAAACTGGGGATATCTTTTTTTTATTCTCTTTCTCCTTTACTTTCTTTTATGATTTAGTAGCTAAATCCCTAAGTAAGGTTAAATATGTTGTTTATGTTGGATATTTCAATTATTAATGCATAATTAGTTATTAACTGAGTTAAATTTATTGTCTTTAATCTTAATTTTTAGATTTATACATGAGCATTATATATTTAATCTTAGGGATTATATGAAGGATTGAAAGGAGAAGTATAAATTGTACACTGAAAGAACAAACGTTCTAGATATAGAGGAATAGATACCCTAGACTATAATGATAACTAATATATTAAGAGTTCTTATTGAGTTTTATTAAGGTTAATTATATTTACTAGAGGTGATAATTCTCTAATTAGAAATACCTATATGTTTTGAGAGAGGGCATAGATACCTTATGTTAATTGTTATTTTAACGTTGATATTGTTTAATGATTGGAATTCCTCATAGGTAAATCTTGAAGCCTTATAATTTTAAATTAATTTCCTTTTATATCTAATCACTTTTCTTTCCTTAGTTTAATAAATCTTACTTATCATAAAAATGCTGTTAGTTAAATTTTATTGTTTAGCTAGGATTAAAAAAATTTAATAGTTATAATCCTAATGGGATCGATACTTTGAAATATTCTAGATTTTATAATTTGCTACAATTGATTATGTGCATTTACAAATAGATCGATCAAGGCTTTAGTACCATTGTTGGGGAGTATTTAGTTTCTTATTTTTTGATTATAGTTTTCTTTTTCTTTTATCTTCCTCTATTTGTTTCAAATAGTTGATGCAAGGGGAGATATATACATGAAAACTTAGACAATTGTCTTCCTATTGACCCTTAAATCTAGTGGTCCTACATATAGAACAAAGTAAGAAGGAGAATAAAGATAGCTATAAATCAACATAATGTCGTTGTTTGTACTAGGGAGCAGCAGCCATAAGGAACTTGCATAAGGAATATTTCGATACTTATTATAAATGTTGATCCCTTATATATCTAGTTGAATTAAAGGGAACATAACTATAGGCTCAAATATGTCCATCTTCACTTACTATCTACCTTTAATGGATTGCCTAATGAAGATATCATCACCTTCATAAAATAATTATATTTGGTAATCCAGACATTTTTATTAAATGCCTTACTGAAGATGAGTTGCAGATAAGATGCTTTCATTATCACATAAGAGATCGAATAAAGATCTAGTTGCTTTTGATTGAGATTAATTCTTCTAACGAGTGGGATCACATATATGATGCATTTATACTACAATTTTTCCTCTAGATAAGACCATCAAGCTGAGGATGCAAATTCAAAGTTTTGCACAAAAGAGGCAGAAGCATTCTATAAAGTTTGAGAGAGATATAAAGCTTTGTTTAGCCAATGTTTATATCATCAATACACTAGAATCGATTATACAATTCTTTTGTGAAGGCCTCATTCTCACATATCAAATTTTGGTTGATATAACTACAAAAGGGACCATATCTATGAAATTGACAAGGAAGTCAAAGATATTATTGAAACCTTAGCTAATAATTCATAAACTAAGGTGGTAAGGAAAAAAAACTCAAAAGCCTCCATTTATAAGGCTTAAACATCTTAAAACTTGGCATTACAAGTAGTGGATATCTTTAACATGATGAAGATGTTGAACTGTGACATGATTGGTAGGTGCTTAATTGATTATGAAATTATTTCATAACACTTAGCGATTATTGATATGAAATTGCTTAAGATACTCATTTTAACTCATATGTCATTTTAAGCACAATTTGGAAGCAAAAAAATTAGAGTCGAAAGAACAACATTTGGGTCATTTTTTGAAGAATCACAATCCTTTGTCATCATGAAGCAAGAATGATAAATATTAGAGAAAGTAATTAATGCCAAGAAAAATGAGACATAATGTTGAAAATACAAAGAAGATTAAAGATGAAGCATGCAGTAGTCCATGAGCTAAAAGTGTGAATTAAATGCAAGCAACCTACATTTCATCTAAGCAAAACAATGTGGAAGAGCAGAAGCATTTTTTTGTGAGAGATCCAAGGAGGGCTAGACATCTCGACACCGGTCATCGACGTTGATGAATTGGGATAAGTGTATTTCTTTGTTTTTGTTGTTTCTTTCTTTCATTAAGAATTGATTATGTTATCTTGTGTTTATTGAATTGGGTATTGTGAAAATATGATTTTGATGTGTTCATTGAATCGTTTAATTGCAAACCCATTGTTAGAATTTCGATATAACATATAATTGTTATGTTGAAATTCATGTGTAGCTATTAATGATTCATAATCATTGGAGATAACATGACCTAGGATAAATGACTCATTGTATGTAGTTATTGCATTGATTAGTCAAATTTTCTAATTCGTAATGCTACTACCTAATTAAATTAAGAGATTGTATCCTAAGTTATTTAGTGATTAGGTTTAATTAACGATCGTATCTTGATTAAATAAAATCTAAGGAAAAACTCGGGTTAATTATTAACCCACGATTAATAGTTGCTAAGAGAGGTTTGAGAACAAAAAATCAATGAAATATGTTTAATTAGGATGTAGGCTGGGATAAACTAAAGAATCGGGTCCCTACCGAATTTCTCACTTTTATCATTTTGTGCATGTTTTTTAATTTGTTTTTGTTAATCTAGTTTCATTTTATTTTCTTATTTCAAAATCCAAAACTCCCTTTTTTTCTAAACACCGATTAATTTCATTTCAACAACATTACACACACTCTCTATGGGATCGACCTAGACTCACCACTATTATAGTAGTAGTCTAGTTATTTTATTTTAACTAGCGTAATGATACGCTGTCAATGTTCAATAGGGAGACGTACTATCAATATGGCATATGTAGACATCCTTCCCATACATGTATAAATGTAGAGTTGACCTTGAATTACTATAAATATATAGATCATATAGTTGCCTATAAGGGAAAAACAGTGGTTAAGAGTTACCTTTCTCCAATACATACAACTCTATATGGAGAAACTATCCAAAATTTTCTTGAAATAAGCAAAGAGCTAGAGTAGGTAAACTTATAGGATCACTTGGGTTTTAACTATAAAGACCTATATATCAATAACCACCACCAAAATAGAATAAGGGGATATAAGAGATGCTCAAGCAATATATGTCTTCAATCAAAGCAAAATTAGATAAATTAAGAAAACTTAAGTCTTAAGTAGGTTAGCTTAAAAAAAGTGGTGTAGTCAAATTGTATATCTGTTCACAACTTGGAGGTGCATGTGAACTAACTAACAAAGATGGTAAATGAAATAGGTTAAGGAAAGTTTCCGAGAAATATAAAGGTAAAACTAAAAGATTAAACATGCATCGTCATATTAAGGATGGGAAAAATATTTGATGTTACAACCACTAGAAAGAAGGAAGCGTAAAAGTTGGACAAGCCCCAAAAAAGAGCAAGAATTAAATGAATATAAGCATATCGATATCATTCTCATCTTCATTTGGCGCCAATCTCAAACTAGAGGAAATGTTAGAACCCATTGTTAAACCATATCTATCATATATTCCACACTCTTAAAGATTAAAGAAGAGGAAGGATTAACACAACTTCAAAAAATTCCTTTACATCTTTAAGAAGTTACATATTAACATCTCCTTTATCGAAGTATTAGATTAGATGTCATCATATGCAAATTTTTTTTAAGGAAATCATCTCTAAAAAATGAAAAGGCTTAAGGATTATATTTCGTTACTTTAAACCAAGGAGTGTAGTGCAATCTTGAAAAACAGGTTACCTTAAAAGTTAAATGATTTAAGGATTTATATCATTTCATGTCATTTTGGTACTTCCAACGAAATTAAATCTTTATGTGATCTAAGTGCAATTGTTATCTTATAACTTTATCTCTTTTAGTAAGCTTAGAATAGGAGAGCTCAAGCTTACAAATGTATTACTCTAACTAGTCGATAGATCATTTAGGTCTCTAGTTGGTATAGTAAAAGACCTATTAGTAAAGGTAGGAAAACTAATTTTTCCTACAGATTTATTAGTAACAGATATGGAGTATGACATTGGGGTTTCCATAATCTTAAAGAAGCTATCTTTGACTACTAGAGAGGCATTACTTGATGTAGCTGAGGATAAGTTAACCTTTAGGGTGGGTAAGAAGTTAAAATTCAACATCTTCAAGGATCTGAAAGGATATACCCTTGATTATGAGTATTATAGGATGGATGTAGTCAATAATATTATGCATGATTTACCTAATGAAATAAAGAAGGATCCTAAACTTGTTGAGTGTACTTTTAGGTTGGAATGAGAGGGTTATAGACCTCATGTTCTTGTGTTTTTAAGGACTTAGGAGGAGGAAAGCCTAAACTCTTACTATCTACCAAAGAAGTGCCTAAGCTTGATATGAAATAATGGCCTTTTTCTCATGTTATGCATATTTAAAAGACAATAATTTTTATATTAATAGTATCTCTTCTTCTCTAACTTTTGTGTAAGAAGAAAGCAAGCCCATTCAATTGAAGATCCTATATGAGTGAAGAGCTTAAGCAGGATGTCTAGCTAAAAGACTCCAAAATAAGTGCTTATTGCGAGGTAACCGAACATTTAACACTACTTTTCTTTCATCTTAGTTTCTTAGTTCGAAATTTCTATTAATGCTTTTTTTATTTATTTCTTTTGTATTATGTTTAAGATACCATTAGTTAATTTAGTTTGATATATAAGTTCATACATAATTCTTAGTTAAGATTGTTTATTAAAAATTAGGTAAATAATATACTTAAGTGGTTGCTATGAAATTTTGACTTTATAAAGGCTAGGAAACCAAATTTATTAAGTGATGATACTTTCAATTGACTTGAGTTGTCTTACGAGAAATTGAGCTAGCATGTAAAATTTTCTTGCAAATGCAGATATCTTCTTTAACTTTGGACTTCTAGAACTTGCATTTCATCTCTCTAATATTAAATTTAAGATATGTACAAGCATGAAAATGATAAAGGCATTTAGGATTTTTTTTTAGCAAAATTGCCTAGCCCTTTTTATATTGAGCCATTAGTGAACCATTTGAACCTTAAACAAATTTTAGCACTTCCTTTGTTACTTTTCTCAAAGAACCTTGAGCCTAAAAGTAAAACAAGTAATTTCATCCTAATTCATGATTAATGGAGCTTTTACTTATGATTTGAAGTTGTAGGATATGGTGAGAAAAGATTTAAGTGTGAGGGAGATAGTGATGTATATGAAATGATAATATAAAAAGGAAAAATGTGCTGGTTTAAAAAATGAAAAGATAAAGATAAAAAGAAACAAAAATATGTCAAAAATCGATTGAAACGATTTTCTTACACTTGAAAAGAATGAAGGAAGAGAGGAATTTTGTTAGACATAAGGAATTGATGAAGATTTGTTAATCAGTTTCTCACTCCTGCTATACTAATTATGAATATTTTGTTTTTCCATATTCTTTTCCTTTGTTAATCGACTTGTCTCTTTGACCTCGTTACAACCAAACCCAAAGACCTTTTAATTTTTGCAATAAATAATTAGTAATTTAAAATTTTAAAAATATATTTTAATTATCAAATCAAATTTCATTAGAAATATATATTTTGAAGATATTTTAAATTTAATTATATTTATTAATAATTATTAATTTAATTTAATTAAAAATTAAATACATTATTTAATAAAATTATTTTTACTAAATAAAATAAAATTATTTAGTAAAAAATTATTTTTACTCAATAGCAATTTGGGGTTTCTTTTCAACTCTTTCTTCTTTTCTGTCTTTTATGACAAGATTGTTTTGTTTTTGCTTGAATTTCATTATGTTTAGTAGAGAAATACCTAATTAGGGTTAGGGATATAGTTTATGTTTGATATTTAAATTATTAATATATGATTAGTCATTGATTAGTTTAAATTTATTCTCTGATCTTAATTCTTGAATTTATATGTGACCATCATAGTTTGAATCTTAGGAATTATATGAATAGAGCGATAGGCTGAACTTGCACTCCAGAATCTTATCTTGTGAGGGTTATGATTCTCATATTAAAGATGGTGGAACATATACTTTCCCTTAATTCAGTAGGCAAACATGGCATTAAGATTCCCACGCAATTTCCTATTAAAATGGCAAAATAATTGTTGTAAGTGGTCTAGCAATTAAAATTCCAGTTATAGTAAATGCATAAGATGTGTTAAGTTGCAATCAAATGATGCTGACCGTAGAATTATATTCATCAACTATTATATTAGTTTATTAAAATTAGTATTGTTAAATCGTACTCATTTAATGATAAATCCAAACTTAATTGATTTTCTTGTCATACAACATTCTAGTTAAAGTGGATAGGAGTGAATGTTATTAATAAATATGGCATAGCTTGTTGCCTATCAACGTCTACTTTTTTATTGAATAAATTGCAGATAATAAGTGAAAATGAGAGATTTAAACGAGGGGCCGTTTGATTACAAATTTCAATTATTCAAATATGATTTTTAATTTCGATATTGTATTTATAATTATAAGTGATTGAAAAATATGTTAAGTAGACTAAAAATTAATTATATGAAAGTATTAAAATTCAATGGAAGAAGATCAAAATTAAAATAATCATTAATATTCTTTATAAATTAAGGAATAACAACTTTATATAATACACATTCATCAAACTTAAGAGCTAACATTTTGCTGATTTTGTAACGTTTTGGAGATATAATTGAAAATTTCATTTTTTTGTGAAATGTATTAGTGTGATGCAATCCCATTTTGTATTGTGTATAGTCCAATCTTTTGGATCTTATGAAGGAACTTCAACTCTTTGGATTAATACTATCATCAGCTTCGTGGTAGAATCAGAGCTGTCACTCAGGAATGACAATTCGGCAATTGCAATTGCTCTTGGGACTTAAAAGGGCCCAAGTCCTACTGAAGCCCCATGTGGCCCAAGTCCCGTACCAAGTCAAATTGAGACCATGAAATTACTCAAATTACTAGTAATTTATATTCTAATTATGGTTTTTCATTTGTTTTATTAAATAACAACTTGAAATTTATATTTGATTTAAAGAATTCAAATGTAATTAAGTAGATTGAATTGAAAATGTCTCCTCTCTTCTTTTCCCTCATTTTCTCTTAATAATAATCTTATATTAGATTGAAAAGACATAAATATTTGGTGTATTTTAAGAATTCTTCAAATATTTAAAATTCTCAAAAAAAATTCTTTCTAGTTTCAGAAAAATTCTATCCTTTAGCCTTCCAATAAAAAATAAGAACAAAATATATGTAATACGAATATCAAACCTGGACTGTTTAAATGTTATTTATATAACGATTCAGCCTAATTTTTAAACTCAGACTGAACTAATTAAATATGATTCAAACTAATAATTTATTATAATCATCTTAAATTGTTAATTTAAATCAAACTTAGATCATTCGAGTCATATTTAAAAGTTGAATTGAATTTATTACTGCATTAGTGATATTTGATTAGTCCGTTTTTAATATTCATATTATGTGTATTTTGTTATTATTATTTAACCAAAGTTTAAGAGAATGATTTTTTGAAAATTTAAAAACTAAAAGAATGTTTTTAATTTTAAACATTAGAGGTCAAAATTGCTTAAACTATAGATGAGTCAATAATTACCCTCTATCAATAAATCGATGTTTATCTTTTGTTACCGTTTTCTATTCTTTTAATTCTATATATTGGATGTCTTTTTTTCTTAAATAACTCTATTCTTTTTAAAAGGTAATTATAATTCTCTTTTCAGATATTAATTTTTTTCATAAAACAAAGTAACAAATTTAGAACCATACTCATCAATAAATGAAGATCATTTAGAGAACGGAAATGATTATACAATGAAATTACAATGTCAGGTTTTCAAAAAGGTGTATTTAAATATATTTCTGCATATTTTGGTTTTATTTAACTTAGTCTAAAGTTAATGAGGTTTATTTTAATTTTATATAACTTATTTTGAAGTTAATAAGAAAATTTTAAATTAAATAAAATTTAGGTTCAACTTGAGTTTAAAAGGGTTGATATAATCAAGTTAGAATTCATTTGAATAAAATAATATTATTTTATTTAATGAATGAAAAATTAATTAAATAAATGACGTTTGCTTATAAATTTTCTTAAAATAAGGTCATTTTAAAATATCAAATTCATATTGCTATTCAATATGAATTTGATCAAACTTTAGACTGAGAAATCAAACCAAGTCTAAGCCACTGTAATTACCATCCTAGTTAAATGTGACTAGATCGATTTGGTAATAATTGTTAGATTATTTAATGTCCCATGTAATTTATTTATTGAGTCTTATGAAATGTACCCAAGATAATGGTTATTGGGTATTATTCGAATGGGTCTCAACTGGTGTTGGGCCCGAGCCCCGTAACCCGAATCCCGAGGCGACCCCTCGGGCTGCACCCCAACGAGCGACCCTAACCGTCGGACCCGATCCCAACATTCGCATAACAATTCAATTCGTACATACAAATAATAACCAAAATCATACGCATAGTCATTCAAAGAAATACCCCCAAAGTCCCGGGGCTAAATGTCATAATAATCCAAAATGAAATCCAACAATTATGGTCTTATAACAAAGCTAAACCAAATGAAAATCCAAAATTCGTGAAGTATGTTCCATGATAACATGCTCAGTGGGCCTACCAAAAATACTAACTTAATATAATAGTCCTTAACTACTGCGGAGTTTCTTCGATGCCTGGCAAGGATCAAATGGGGTCCTGAGTTGCACCTGAGGAGGGAAAAATAATTGGGTTGAGCTACACAGCTCAGTGGCTAATATAATTATAGCCATTGGCAATTAGAATAAAATCAAGCATATGTATAAATATATATTATACTAATATACTTGTACACATATATTCGGCAATCGCATGCATTTCAAATAACAAACACATTTATTTTAGTTAATTCAATTCACATGGTATGTCACAAGATGCAATTAATCCAATCATGCAATGCACAATACAATGGCTCGAGGGTCCATGGAAACAAAAGGAAGAAACCGAAGTTT